>CAKNYM010045282.1:0-53440 GCA_932195095.1 Andricus curvator
TTTATTGAATAAAGTTTCCGACTTAGGAAAAGTAATTAGTTCATCAACTGTTTTCATTGATGATTTTTTTTTCTCACTGTCGCTTTTCCCAATTTTTTTGTTTCCATATAGAGGAAGCTTTGTTATGGTAACATTTTCCAAAAAATTTAAATTCATTTAATTAAAACTTCCTCAATTTAAAAATGTCTAATACAATGTTCTAAGCAATTGTCCGGATGTGTGTGTGGATGTCACACTTTCTTGTGAACACGATAACTTGAAAACGGTTGCAGATAAATTGATGAAATTTGAAGGGCTTATTTTCACTAATAATATCTTGAAACTGACCAAAGGATTTCTAACAATATTAACTGCATTTTTTGAGCACTTAATAATATTTTAAAAATCGGTTTTTTATAGTAAAATGTTTTCATTAGCATAACTCAAAGTTGATGCAAGTATATGGAAGATTCCTTGATTCGAGACGAATCGATTGACCCACAATATTAATAAAATTTATTAAAGAGTAGGGAAGTTATGGTATTTCATATATTTTTTAAATCGAGTTTTATAGTAAAAATTTTCTCATTCTCATAATTTAAAGTTGATGTATCACTAACATAATTCAAAATTTATGCCAGAACGGAAAAGATTCCTTGATTCGAGGCAAATCGATTTATCTATAATAGCAATCCACTTTATTGCAGATCAAGGAAGGTATGCTCATTTATAATATTTGCATCATCTGTTTCAAACAGAAAAACTTTTTTCATCGACAGAATTCAAATTTGACGCAGGAATAGAAAAGACTTTTTGATCATGAATTTTCAAATGGAATAATTCTGACAATTTTTGTAAAGAAATCATAAAGCTGGGAAAGGTGTGCGACAGAACTTTTCCCTTCCCTTTTCCAGCTCGAAAAATTATCATTTGGAATACGAAATTTGATTTTTCTGATTTGTTTCTGTATTTAAAAAATTTTTTGTATTATTTTGTAATTTTGCATTTTTTGTAAATTTCTATTTTTAAATTGATCAAAATGAAGACTTTGGTTTGTCTATTATTGAAAAAAATAACTACTGCTTCGTTTATGAGGAAGCAAATACATTTGCTAACGGGAAGCGAAGTGTTTGTGAAATGAGCACTATATAATTAAAAATACAAACAAAGCGGAAACAATCAAGATCAAATTCATAGCTAGTTTCATAAATTGTTGAACTTTAATAAATCAAGTCTTAGCTTTTCCAGGAACACATTTCCTGGAGTTCTACTGTTTTTTTTTTAGAAATTAATGAAAAATCTTAAAATATATTTATTTTAAAAAATGTGGCCTTTTAAAAAAAATTCTTCAACGATTTAATTCATGGGCAAATTTACTTTGAAAATTGGAAACAGTAGAGCTGTAGCGAGTGTTTTCCACAAAAGAATGAGCAAACATTTATTTAACTTAATACATTTTTCAAAAATTGGTAAAAAGCGATAGGAAGAAAAAAATCAATTGCAAAAGGTATTGTTAAAATAAATGTGCTTTGTAAGTTTTGAAAGTTTTTTCAATAAACATCATGTACTTTATTTGAAATTCCATCATCAATATTATTATCTGGAATCATAAAATCATATAATGTTATTGTCAATCACATTCATTTCGCATCATTCCTCAACATTTTTATCAATTTATCATAAATATTTTACGGAATAATAATTTGTTAATTAAACGATGCAGAAATGTTCAATTGCGCATTGAAAAGAAGCAAATGCTAATAATAATGAGCAGATTATTTTCCAATACTTAGTTTTAATTTTCCTTTGAGCGTCAAAAATCGTAGACTCACTTGGAAAATTTCTTCTTAACAGTTCTGCTGGGTCCATGCGTAATAGCTTAAGTTGCTGAACTCAAAGTTGTCAGTCATTGGAGGATCTTCGACTTTTGAGGCCATTTCAACGCGTTGAAAGGGACCAATTTCCATTCTCTTTCCAGTTCTCCCGCTAAGTCATCACTTTTCCAGCAGCATGCGACCAGCAGAACTGCTTTCAAAATTTACCCACAAATTTCCATAAATTTCCATAAAGCATAATAAATTACTATAAATTTCATAAGTGTCCACAAATATCATACATTTTAACACATTTCTATAACTTCTAAAAATATATGGAAGTTTGCGGAAATTCATAGGCATTTATGGTAATTTGCGGAAATTTATAGAAAGCCTACGTATTGACTGACTTTTGGATTACATTTGGCCTCTCTTTATTTTGGACCCAAACTTTTTGGGGTTCGTCCAAAAAATTCTTAAGTAAAAATCCATATATTATATCTTACAGATGGAAGTGATGAGCCAGGTAGAGGTAAAGCACCAATGGAGCGGCTGCGTACAAGAGAAACATCAGATTGGACTCCGATGCAAGAACAAATCAGCGGCTATGCTTCACCAAGTTATACCAATCAACGTTAGTATATTATAATTTCTTTGAAATAACAAAAAATCGCTGGCATTCAGGAAAAAATCGAAATTTCATTTTTAAACCACCGACAAATTCTTCTCGCTGAACGGCGTTGGCAAAGTAGACCCGAAAACCCCGTTTAAGAAGAAAACAACTTTCTGTTAATTTTGGAAATTTATGAAAGCTTATGAAATTCGTGGAAATTAATGATAAAATTGCGGTTTCTACTTCATTTTTTGAACATTTTTGGGTGTTCTTGACTAATTTGCATATGAAATTGTCATATCTGCTAACTAATGGTTGCAAAATGTTAAGCAATTATTGAAAATGCAGTTAATGGTGTTAATTGGGATGCTGAAATTCCGGATTACTATAAATAATTTTTGAATTTTTGATTGTAAATTGTTACAATTAAATACTCTCCAGTTTATTATAAAAAATTTGCAATTCAAAGTTCTGCAATTTGGATGATTTTCAATTGACAATTCATGAATTTTGAAAATATCGAATTACAAGTTTTTCAATTTTCAAGAATTATATTTTAAATGTATGTAATTTGGAACATTTTTATGGAATGGTTCAATTTTGAAGACTCACAATGAAAAATTCTTCAGTTTACGGTCTGCAGTCTAAAGCTTTTCAATTTTCAAAATTTATAATTGAAAAATTTATAATTTGGAAAGATGTATGAATAAAAATTCCCTAATTGTGATGATTTTGCAGATCAAACGTCAAGAGTTTTCAATTTTAAATCTTCCAAATTTATGAAATTTTAAATATTCGTCATTGAAATTTCCGAATTTTTTATTGTTTGACACAAAGCTCTTATAATTTGTAATTATGAATGTTTCAAATGAGAAAATCTTTAATTTTAAAGATCAAAAATTCAATTTTTTAACAGTTTTGCAGCAGAGGCCATATTTCCCAGAACTAACAAAATCTTGAAGATTCAATTAACATAACTAGGTATAGCCCTCTCAAAAGAAGTTGTCTTTTCCCCATGTTGATAATAATCAATAAGAACTTCATGGTTTTTGGGACACGCGTTAATCTTAATAACCGATTTTTTTTAAATCGTAGATCGTTTTTTGGGTATTTGAACAAAACTAGAAGATGTAAGCTGAAGTATACGAGAACTTTGTAAATGGACATTTTTTTCTTGAAAAATTAGGTGCAGACCCAAAGTCGTTTCCAAATGTGCCTCCAAACAGCATCACAGTGGATATGTCGGATGGCACTCGCTATGGAATAACTCTCAGAAGACTTCACAATTTCTTTTGGCCCCACTGGGTGCTAGATCTTTCTACTCCTGTCGATCATTACGCTCATGTACATCTGACAGACGAAGATCATTATGATACACCTGCCCCACTGAACTTTATCAATTACAATAGATTCAACGATCATAATCCTTACACGCATGCTCCAGAAAAGGCTTATTTGCGTTTAGGAGAAGACCGCTATTATACAGCTAGAGGTTTCAAAAATTTTTATTTCAAAATGCCTGAATACGATTACGACAATAACATTATTGTATCAATGCCAGGTGGTCCTCTGTTCATTGCAAGTTTAGTCAAACGTCAAGATAAACCGGTATGCATCATAGATGCAGCGCTACTAGCGAGATATAACATACGTATGACCCCAGAAGAAAGCAGTGCGGTTTTACAAATGTTCCAGCCTAAAAAAAAGTCTGGTATCCTTAGCTATTTTAGCTCCAGTAGGAATCACTAGAGACCCAAAAGTGTTTCTTCAGAAACCTTGAAGAGAACAACATAAAGGCGCATTTACAGTTATCGAATCATGACTTAAGATGAAAATTTTATTACACATGAATGCACCTTCATGTTTACAATTTGCTAGATACCCGCAAATGATACATATCAAGTCATTACATTTATCCTTATTGCAATAATATATTGTACAATTATTCTCTTAATTAAATTATATTCATCAGAGGTCGATTACGTGTATGTTTTAAGGTAAAAGTTTTGTTATTAATAAGATACAATGTCTATGTAAGTAAAGCGATAAATATGTTCTTTGGAAATAGGCTCTATTACAAATCTGCTCGTTCGAGGCTCCAACTGAGGTCTCTTTAAGAACTAATTCATCATTTTGTGTTGGTTTTCAGAAACTGGGATACCTTTTTGTTGCAACTCTTTTGTAATCAAAAATTGGTTCTAATGGAAACCCCAGTTTGTTCTGTGCCCCGAAGAAGTCTGATCTAAATCGTATCTGATTATACTTAACAGATATCGCACTCAGTCCAATTCTATTAGCTTATGTATTTCTGTAAATGTACATATGTATGTATTTTGCAAATTACTTGTATTCAATTGCATAAATAAATTCAGTATCTAACAATATGAGAATATTTTTTTCCGAATATTTTGTACAAAGTAGGGCACTCTATATTATGAGGTAGAAAAAGCACAAATAGCAGCATTGATTTCAACCTGTATGTCTTTTATCGAAATCAAAAGTAAGTATTCTGTTAACATATCCTGAATGATAAATATATATTCATTTCCTGTGGCGTTCAACGGAGATAAACCAAAATTGTCTATAGGGATTTTGTCATTCGGTTCAACGGGTGTAGCAGAAATGATCTCTTATCTTTTGGTCTGATGCGTGTTGACTTTTGAGTTTCTAAAACTGGACATGCTGTATTGTTGCAGGACTATCGCTTAGATGTTACGGATCAAAACAAGGTTCTGTTCCGTGGTAACTTACCGACCTTAGGTATCACTCAATCGGCAATGCAGATTCCTGGCGTAGATATTTTTCCCCAGTCTGATTGTCACCAAATAAGAATTCTTGAAGATTTCCCGGCATTTCCTCGACCAATTTTTCATTTTCCCTGAAATTAACATTCAAATACCATCGTCAGATTCTTGCAACATCTGTAACATTGAATTTTTTAGAAATGAAATAAAACAATTAATTTGAGATAGAAATTTGAGCATTTTATAGGTACGAGTAGTTTTTCTAGCCGTTCTTGCCAACATTGAATTTCGCGTGAAGGCGTTTGTAGCCCTATGATTGATGTACGATACTTCATTTAAAACCATTGTGTTATGAGACTGTAGAGCCTCCTGAAAAGTGAACGATAGATGGCCCTCTACGCGAATGATAAGAGAGCGTCCTTTGAAGTGAATGTTTTTTGGTAATGATGATGATCAATGTCCGAACATTCTTCTGTTTGGTTTGTTCCCTCCATTTGTCAAATTTCACGAAGGCCAGCTCATATTTATTTTGAAATTTTTCTGGTAGCAAATCTTGTTTTGCTACTTTCACTTCATCATCTATGTTGAGGGGTGACATTTTAGTTGTTTTTTGCCAGCATAATCCCTGTTCACGGAGGCTTTATGGGGCGTATGCATACTCTGTGATGCCAGAAGCAGCCAAAGCTTCAGCACGTTTTGATGCAGACATTGCGAAATCAACGTGCCCACCTATTAAAAAATGAATATGTAAGCGAAGCGCCAACGGCGATATCACTCTGGAAACACCAGTTCTCGTAAGATCACTGAAGTTAAGCATTGTTGGGCGCGGTTAGTACTTGGATGGGTGACCGTCCAGGAATACTGCGTTGCTGTTGGCCCGTCGTGGGTGTGGTGGGCCCACATTGGTAGTAAATATCCACCTAGAAACACTACCCGAATCGGGTAGAGTGAGGCAATGAACTTTCGAGTTCAAACTGCTAATCAATTTTATGTAAGCGAAGCGCTTCCTTAACCGCTGCTTGAACAAGCTGCATACGAAGATGAGCAAGCGACATTAAGACAAACCGCTGAAAGCAGGCATCTTCCGAGAGATGATCACAATTTCAGGACAAGGAGGAACATTGCCATGCAGGTTCCTCCCAAGCTCCAAGATGTGTTACATCACCTGAACAAGAAGATTAGATGGGCAAGACAGAATGCGTTCCGCATTCAGTATATGATTGACTACATAACATCTGGTAGACCGTTCACGGATTGCGTTTGAAAGTTCGCCCAAGAACTGAGGATCTACAATCACACACTGAACAAGTCAAAGCTGCTGACAATCAAACAGCATTTTGTTGACAAAATGCGGGTGTTATCTGACGCAAGGAGGAGAATACAGAAGAGGGAGATATAGATCAGGAAGAATCAACAGTTTCTCGCTGACCCATCGCACCTCTTCAGTGATATCCCTGTTTCTGTCAAAAATCCACCGAAGCTCAACAAGGTAGAGACTTTTTGAAGAGAAGTATACAAGATCATGAAAACACTGAAGTTGAAAGAAGATACTGATAATATCAACCGCTTCAAGCAGGTTTGCGACAAACTCATAACATTTGCGGAAGAATGTCCATCAATCACTGCCGAAGAGGTGAACAAAGCACTCAGGGGCACGAAGAACTTTTTCGCTGCAGGACCAGATGGTATCAAGAACTTGTGGTTAATGAAATTTGCTTGTACACACCAACTGTTTTTGATTTAAATAAAAATCTTCATTTTGGTTGAAATATCAACTATAATATTTTTCGTTGAGAAATTATCTTTTTGGTTAAATACGACTGCTCTTTATTCAAAATTAAAACTCGTTTGAAAGTTGAACTTCGCTGTTAAAAATTCATTTTTTGTTGTTGAAGATTGATCACTTTTGTTTAAAATTCAACTGTTATGCTGAAAATTCAACTAGTTTGCTGTAAATTGTATTTTGTTGGTGAGAATTTAACTGTGTTTTTAAACATTCGCCTTTTTGGATAAAAAATTTGTCCTTTTGGATTAAACTATTTTTCGTTAAAAGTTCATTCTTTTTACCTCAAGTATCCTATTATATTTCTAGTTGAGATTCATCTCTTTTGGTTGAAAACTCTTCTATTTGGTTGTAGATTTAACTATTTTGTTTAAAATCGGGTTATTGTTATTGGAAACTTAATGTTCTAAAATGGAAATTTAACTAATCCATTTCTAGTTGAGAATTTATGATTTTCAGTTGAAAATTCAGCTATTTTATTTTTCATTAAGTATCATTAATTCGTTGTTTTTTGGTTGAAATATAATTTTTTTGACTCAAAATTCATTCATTTCATTATTGGTTGACAATTGCTAGTTTTCAGTTGAAAATTTAAAAAAATTTGGTTAAATATTGATGTATTTTGTTGCAAATTTGTTTTTTTTTTTTGGTAGAAAATTAATTTCCTTCATTAGAAATTTAACTGTTTGGTTAAAAGTTAAACTACTTTGCTGAAAATTCATTTTAATAGTTAAAGATCATACATTCCTACATATTGTTCAAAAATACAACTATTTGAGAGAAAACTAATCTGGTATGGTCGAGGATTCATAAATTTAGTTGAAAATTTAACAATACCATTTTTGATTAATAACTTATCTTTTTTAGTTTAAAATTCGACTATTTGCTTGAAAATTCTTCTTTCTGGATTGAAAATCAATTTTCTTGCTGAACATTCAATTTTTATGGTTTCAAACTTTATAGTTATCTAAAAGATTCGTCTTTTTAGCTTAAAAACTTCTCTTGTTGAAAATTTGTATTTTTTTATCTTTTAATTGAAAATGTAACTACTTGGTGAAAATTTAATCATTCTGTTGAAAATTCAACTAATATTTTAAAGTAGTAAAATAATAATAATTTGTCCTTTTGGATTGAAAATTCATTTTTTATGTAAGAAAGTCATCTTTCTTGGTTAAAAATGTACCTTTCTTGGTTAAAAATGAATCTTTCTGTTGAAAATTCATTTTTTTAACTGAAAAATTAACTATTCCATTTTTTGTTGCGAACTCATCTTTCTTAGTTCAAAATTCAAATATTTGGTTGAAAAGTCATCTGTTTTAGTTGATAATTTAAGTACTTGCTTGAAAAATCAATGTTTTTATTGCTAATTTATCTTTTTTCGTAGAAAATTAATCTTCTTGGTTAGAAAAATCAACTTTTGGGTTGAAAATTCAACTAGTTTCTTGAAAATTTGATTTATTTTTGGTTAAAAATTAATTTTTTCAAATAAAAATTTAATTATTCCAATTCTGGTTGAAAATTAATTTTGTATTGTTCAAAATTCAACCACGTGGTTAAAAATTGATCTGTCAAAAATGGAACTGCCTTGTTGAAAAGTAATCTATTTTGGTTGAGGATTCAATCTTTTTGTTGAAAATTCGTCTTTTTTAGTGGAATTCAACTGTGTATTATTTCAAATGAATATATATTTTGGTCTTAATATCAATTATAACAGGTTTCGTTATAAATTAATTTTTTTTTGTTGAAAAATAAACTAGGGGAGACTACGCTACAGTAGATAATGAGCTTATAGTGGATAATCATTAATCATTAATAATGGAAAATTCAACTGTTTTTTAGAAGATTCAACTCTTGGTTTGAAAATTCAACAATTTGATAGAAAATCACACTATTCGCTTAAAAATCTACTTTTTTGTTGAAAGTTAATATTTTTGATTTAAAATCAATTTCTTTTTCTAAAAATGTAGCAAGTAATATGCGGATGCTCCTTTACGGTTAGGCGCTCGAACTTCACGTTAGAGGTCCGGTGTTCGATCCCTGAGCCGGTACCTCTGGAAATTTTTGTATGTACCTTTACCGAGGTTCTGGTGGTTCGGATCCCACTTTAAGCTGTATGTCCCCCCATCATGCACTTGGCTACAATTCAGTCCGTGAATGATGGAGTGAAAACCAAGCTTTGCCCAGTATGTCAAATTAGGTACCCTGCTCTTATCAGATCACTTGATCGAATGACCAAACTGCGCCCGTGACTGATAAAATATACCGCGAAGCCCCGTGCAGACTATTCAAGAATGAAAATCCAACTCTAACATAAATGCCTTCGACATCAATTCAATAAAATGTAATCCAGGTTGGATTTGAGGCTTCTAGAGTTGTAATAGGATAAAGAATTTTGAGTGCGACGAATGCATCGGTATATCTATCTAGATTGTAGGACAAACGGGAAGAGAAAGCGTGTGTTGCGCATTTCCTTTTATTTCGACGAGACGCTCCAAGTACGGCAAATGCGAGATGCTGCACTCCAATGCATTTGCTATAGCTAAACTCACCCCTTTCATCCCCTACGCGACGCGGCGGAACTTTGCGTGTGCACTGTGCGCGCCGACCTTAAAGCCCACAATGCAAGCCGAGATGCATTGTTTCGCGAATCGGGAATGTTTATCAATCCCTGGCCATGTTCAGATTTCAATGCTCTCGCATCTACAACGTACAAGTAATTACAAAGTGCAGTGTGCATGTGCAATCCATATTTCAAATTTTCATTTTCAACGCATCCACCGCAATGTACATCGCGGAGGCAGAACAATAATTGTACACACGTACAACGATTTTCGTCCGACCATGGTGTGTACCAGGGGTGAGAGTTAATTATGGTCAATGGCGATGATATTCCTTTTAAAGTACTTTCCTTCAGAAGCCACAACCTTCTTCCAGCGATCTTCCCACTTTCGGAAGCACTCCTCCAAGTCATCTTTCGGAATGGCTTACAGCTGCTT
Organism: Andricus curvator; assembly: GCA_932195095.1. Lineage (NCBI taxonomy): Eukaryota > Metazoa > Arthropoda > Insecta > Hymenoptera > Cynipidae > Andricus > Andricus curvator. The sequence continues at coordinate 9,930 of CAKNYM010045282.1, forward strand.
TCTCGCATTCCGTTTTATTTGCTTTACGGCTTGAAATAATTTTTCTTTTAGAGGATACTTTAATTTGGGAAACAGTCAGAAATCACAGGGAGATATATCAGGACTGTATGGAGGCTGGTGTGTCAGGCCGTGTTTTACAAGAAATTGCTGAATAAATTGCGCTGAATGAACAGGTGCTGTTTCCTTCTCACTCCGCCTCGTGATCCCTTCAGAACTTCTTGATCCTCTTTGTTTTCCTTCTAACCTTTTGAAACGTATTTATGGTGCACAAAACCTTCCTGGTTCCACATTCTGAGGTATTCTGGCCATTGAGGACCTGCCAGAGCGAGGATCACTTTCCACTGAAGTACGACCACTTTTGAATCGCCTAAATCACTCTTTAATTCAAGTATCCCTGATAGACTCATCAACATACACTATCCGAATCATGAAAATTGTTTTTGCCCATGGCAATTCGAATGTATAAGAAAACACTTTAAAAACCGAAAAGCTGAATCTTCAGCAACAAAATTAATTTTTAATCAACAATGATGAATTTTGAAGCAAAAGATAAGAATTTTCAACCAAATAGTTGAATGCTCAACCTAAAAAGATAAATATTCAATCAAGTTAACGCATTTGCAAACAAAAAAGATTGAACTCCAACCAAAAATAGTTGCTTTCTCATTCAAATAGTTAAATTTTTAAGACAGACGGATCTTTTAGAATAAAGTTAAATTTTCACCAAGAAAAGTGAGTTTCCAACCCAAAAAGATGACCTTCCTATCAAAACATGAAGTTTGAATCCAAAAGAATGAATTTTCTATCTGAAGAGACGAATATGCAGCAAAAAAGTTGAATTTTCCACCCAAAAAGATGACTTTTCAACAAAATAGTTGAATTTTCAACATAGTAATGAAAGTTTTCACCAAATGGTAGAATTTTTAACCAAAAGACAAGAATTCTAAACCTAAAATACAGTAGTAGACTTTTCAAATAAAAAAATAATGCACTTTTCATAAAGAAATGTCTTTTTAAGAAATCAGTTAAATTTCTAACAAAATATTTAAATTTTCAATTAAGAAGTAGAATTTTCAGCCAAAAAAGATTAATACTGAACCAAAAGCTGAATTTTCAATCCAAAAGGACGGACTTTCGATCCAAAATATGAATGATCAACAAAACAGTTGAATTTTTAACTAAAGAAAAATTACTTTAAACCGGGAAATACAAATTGAAGAAGCAAACATGGGAGTAGATGATTTAGAAGAAAGAAGAAAAACTGAGGAAGACGATCTAGAAGAAAGAAGAAAAACTAAAGAAGACGAGTTAGAAACAAGAAGAGAAAACTAAAGAAGATGATCTAGAAGAAAGAAGAAAATCTAAAAGAAATCATTGATTAATTTTTTATTGGACAAGACAACCAAAAATGTAAAAAAAAAAGATAAATAAATCAATCAAATTACAACCAAACGCAGAAAAGGAAAACAACCGATATAAGCAACACAAGCGATAATAAACAAGCGATAGCAGAAGCAGAAAAATTCCGGGTTATGAACTTAGAGGTAAATAATTTAGAAATATCTAAATTTAAACAAAACATTAATACTCATTCTCAAATAGTTAAAAGAAATACCATAAACGAAAAAGAATCAATAGAATTAACAGAGCAAATTTATTTGGACCGAAAAATACAACATAGTTTAGAAGTTCGGGATGAAATCAGGGAAAATTTTAATGAACTAAAAAGATCTCTAGAAGTTGAAAAAGGCTCGAGAAAAATTCACATTAAAAGGAATTATAAATTAACAACTAAATAAAACTTAACCTTTTGGATGGATTATTTAGAGTCAGCACTAACATTTAACAATATTTTAGATGTCATTGATTTAAAAGTGCTTGGTCTAAAAAATTCAGATGAAACAATATTGAGAAGAAAGGGGATGTTGAGAGATGTAATAATCAACCATTTAGACGAAGATTACCACAAAAGAATATTAGACATGAAAGAGCCTAAAAATATTTTACAAAAGTTAAAAGAGCTGAAAGGGTAGAAGTAAATGTCACACACTCTTCGGTAATGACACGGCTCTTTCAACTAAAAATGACACCAAAAGAAAAGGTTTCCGATTTTTGCGAAAGATTTTATTTCATTATAAAAGTATATGAAAATTGTGAAGGAGCCGTGCCCTTAACCGACCAAGAAAAAAGATCAGCTTTCTATCAAGCAGTTTCTGGAGTTGTACCCGAACTCCGATCTGCAGATGTGATTAGAAGGGAAACGGAATTCAGACAAATGAATTTAGAGGAAATAAAATCATTTTTATCACAGTTAGAAGCAGAAAGACAGGCAGATGTGACGAATAAAGAAGCAGCCAAGGAAAATATGGCCTTGCAAGCACCAAAATGGCAATCAGGACCTAACGGAAGATGCTTCCGTTGCAATAAGCAAGGGCACAAGTCCGCCACCTGCCCCTTGGAGGAATTCAATGTGTGGTTCCGTTACTACTGTCAGGAGGTAAAAAATCAGAAAGGGGACGGTTGCTTCCAGAAAGGGGCAGGTGGATCCAGAGGCAGAGGCCGTGGAAAAGATGCAAAGTATGCCACTAGAATTAACAAATTTAGAGGGGGTATACACAAAATTAGAGTCGGATATAGAGGAGGACCTAGAGGGGGACCTAGAGGGGGACCTAGCGGTGGTTTTGGAGGTAAATTTGAACGGATAGCCTAAAATTATAAAAATTGGGAGGTAGCAGATCAAGAAGGTTTAATTAACAAGTTCAACGATAAATACCAAACAAATCAAAGGAAACAAGACCAAACTAGGAGAACGAAGCCCAACCAAGCAAATGGAAATAAAGGAAATAACCCGAACAATCAGAAGAAAAACACAGCAGGTAGAGTAGCTTTCAAATTAAATGACTTAAAAGGAACGAATAATTTAGAAAAACTAGACAATTTAAAAGAAAGCGATGAGGTCGAGTTTCGAGCGGACTCAGGGAAAACAGATCACTTCATAAACAAGAGCTTATTCTTAAGCGATTTTGAAAAATGTTCGAAGGAAGTTATTAGGAGTGCAAACAAAAATAAATCAGCTGACACAGAAATAGATTGTGAGGGTGCTCTTTTTCTTCACTTTAATGTCCTAAGAGTTGGAATAATCAAATTAACCAATGTAATTGCGGTTAGTGACTTGGCAGACAATTTAATATCACTTAGACTACTCAAAAAACTTACATAAATCAGACGAGAATCTCAAGAATATGAAACTAGATAATTCTATCTTAGAATGCGAAGTATGTATTATGGCAAAAATTATTCTAGATTAGATAGAGCATATACAATGAAAACAAAAGACGAAGCAGGCACATATTTAGAGAGCTTTTGCGATCAGCTAGAAACTTATTAGGTAAAGATGAAAAGGTTTGCTATATTAGGTCAGACCAAGGGAAATAATTCATGGGGGGAAAGTCCTGGAAGTAATAGATAAGGAAGGTATAGACGCCGAATTTTCACAGCCATATACACCAGAACTGAATTGCACAGCTGAAAGATTTAATAGACCATTACGGAGAAAAATTAGAGCGTTAATGTTTGACTCAGGATTGCCCAAAAGTATGTGGGAGTTGGCAACAGATATACCAAAACAGGCTAAAAGTTAAGCTTTAGAGAAAGTTTTGAGCAGAAGGAATCAGAGGATAACGTAGGAGAAGCAGAAAATTAAAGAGAAGAAGATAATACAAATTGGATGAAAGTTTTTGAGAATTCGGAAATTCGGAAATCAAGAAAGGAAGAAGTCAAAATTGGGAGAAAAAGAGCTAGACCGCAAAAACGGAAATTAAGATTAGAGGAACAGCAAAAGTAGAAGTGGAAAAACGAATATTACCGGTAAAAAAAGTAAACTCAATGAAAGAAAAAGGTGTTACTGCACGAAAAGCCAAGTGTACTCAAAATTCGCAGATAAAAGACACAAGTATTGCGTATTTCACAAATAAAAAGTGAGAAGCTAAAAAGGTTCAGTTAAGAGCTCACGTAGAAGAGGGATCATTAAATAATATGTTAGAAGAAGATGAATTGAAATACGCATTATTAGCTGCAATAAATAAAAACCCCATTAATTATGAAGAAGCGATGGCAACTGAAAATAAATTAGAATGGAAAAGTCGATCAAAAAATACGAATGTTCAACAAAACAGTTGAATTTTCGACTGAAGAAAAATTACTTTGAACAAAATAATTTAATTCTCTACCAAATAGTAGATGATTTACCCCAAAATAGATGAACACTGAACCGTAAATAAAATCATAGACTCTTCAATGAGTTCTGAACCAAAAATACAATAGTAGACTTTTCTAATAAAAAGAATGAACTTTCAACAGAAAATATTACTTTTTACAATTGAATTGAATTTGCAACAAAATAATCAAATCTTCAACTAAATACTAATGCTGATACTGTTTGGTTAAAACTTGAAATGTTATGAATTTAAAGCGGTTCAAAATAAATTTAATATAGTACCCACATTGATTTTACTTAAAAAAATATTTTCCTAAATTCTTAAAAAATCTTCTCATTTCCCCTATTTTTACAGGGTAGAACCTGAAAAATATCTTTCATTCAAAAGATTTATATCTCATATATCGCACGAATTTTAAGTATTTGACGATAAAATAAAAATTTGTTTGAATTCTCATTCAAATTCATGGACTTAAGAATAAATTTAACAATGTATTGAGTATTATTTATTTCATCATTCGACGGCATGACTTTAGATTTAGACTTGAATAATGAAACAAGCGACAAGGACTTGTTTGTTTCGCAGCTAGCAAACACTTTGGATCAGAATTTAGATCACAAACAAATATTGTGTTTTACTTTTACATTTTTTTAAATTAATGGTGTGGAGGATTGTCGTTTACACGAGGGTTTACATTCTGTACTCTATAATTTATCATGATTGTGCAGCTGTAACCTACTGGAGTGTCATCGATTTCTTTTCGGGTTAAGGGGGTAGCCGTGCCGCTTTGGACGTTTATTTTCACACGAATTCCAACATAATCATCATTGGAATATATGCCAGCAAGAATATTAAAACTCTCCAATATTGCAAAGACGTCACCATCAAATGTTGACAACACAAGTTGTTCTTGAGTTGGCACAGGCGCATACTTGTACTTTCTTATTCTTATTTTAAGTGATGTATTGGCTGGAAATGTGTATCTTCGAAATTCAAACATCCGGAACGGATTCGTATTCGAATGGAGCCGAATAAATGGAAGTTGGTCAAGTTCACATCCATATCCGTCAGAAGAAGGAAGCCTGGAAGGAGGAGCCATGGTCCTCGAAAGCGGAGGACGCCTGGCAGGAGGTGCCATGGAACTGCCAGCAGGAGACCTGGACCTATCACGATGAGGAGGCTCCGCAGGAGGAGAAAACCTTTCAGGTGAATTATTTCTTTCAGAAGAAGAAGAAGAAGATCTGCCACGAGGAACACCAGGAATCGGGTCGCCATTAGGTAAACATTCAAACTGTGAACTTAATTCTGGAAACAGAAAGAGAAGATTACAGTTTTTTTTTAAGTTGGTGTATTTTATGAACCCCTTGTGGCAATGTTGTGAGGCTCACATTTAGTTGCTGATTGAGATTAGTTATAACAAAATTTAATGGATTCATATTTGGAGAATATCATGCGTTTTGGAGTTTCGGAATATTGTTGATATTTTATTTGAAATTGCTTACCCTCCATCTTTCAAGAAAATTTAAAACGCATTTATATTTTATTTCTAAATTTTTCCCTTATCTAATGAACATTTTTTCGTAAATTAAAAACTTTGACAAAAATGAAACATACACGAATTTTTCAAATAATTTTCTTTATAAATCTCTTTAGGCCTATCTGTTTTACAGGTGCTCCGTAGCACTTAGCTCTAAAGATACTCTTCAACTTTTCCAGTGATAAAGCTTTCATTTCTCGTACCCATGAAGTCACATGAAATGCTTCTAATTTGTCTACTGGGTTTAAGATCAGTATCAGACAGTGTATCCTGTTACTCTTGCTGTAACTCTTAAGCAATTTGGCTAATCTCATTTCCAAAACTAACAGAATATTCTCTTCTATCGGGCTTCTAACTTTTCCTTGCAACCTGGCAATCGACTTTTGCATCTTATCAAGAAGCATATTTAAACCAACAGCCACCAGATTCAAGGTGTTGTCCATTCAAAGCTGTTGATAAGGATTTAAAGTGTTGCAAATATAAATATAATATTGGTTGTTGTATGCGTGTCCCCAAACAGACCATGTCACATGTCTAGTAACACCTGGTTGACACGTCCATGTTTTTGAGGAGCTTAAATAAGTTTCGCTGTTTCGAAAGTGGTGATAAAAGAGAACTGGCTTTAATGTTGGTTTAAATTTTATGGGCTTCGTCGTCATCATTTTGCAGTTGTTGGTTTTCGTTTCCGTTTTCAGTGTGTTCTTGATCCTCTTGATCTCCATTATCATCCACTTCGCAAATAGTAACCAGTCCCAATCTTTTAACATTTCTTGCACAGAGATATTGAGAACATATGGATAACAATGAAAGTGTCGATTTTTCTAATCAAAGGTTATCACATACGACAATGCCACCATTAACCTTGAATTTGCGTAGTATTGTCTACGGTTCTTTCGAGCACTTTCAGTGTTATTTGAAAATCTTCAAGAGCACACACAAACACATACACACGCATATATATATTCGGTTTCATTCCATTCGGTTACGGTTTCGATTCCTTTAGAATCGATCCGAAGGGCCTATGACAAATCCACCGAACGCGTCTTCGTGTTGTGTATAGATGATCCAGGTACCAAGGGCTTCTGCTGAATATGATTACAATTATTAATAAGCAGTCGCGGACAATTGTCCAGGGATGGTCCCTGAGGAATAATCCCTCAGTGTATGCAGCCTTATCCTTGTATGCGGGGCTCTACAAGGATGGACGAACCCTTTCCATAGCTGCTCGTGGGAACAACAATAAAACCATTAAACCATCAAAAAGTTATAGATGCAGTTCAAGACAATTGAACGCGCAGAGCACCCGACAATCGGTCGGCAAACAGTGCCAATCACACTAGAGTTCCGGGTGCTGCAAATAATTTAAGTGAAAACACGACGACAAATCGGCGAAACGTCCACATTGAGTGGACGAATCAACTCAAGGATGACGTGCTAGACTGCTACGATGGCAGCATTATTCCTGTTCGCGGAGGCTTTATAGCGCGTATGTACACTTTGTGGTACCAGAAACACCCAGAACTTAAGCACGTTTCACATCAGTCTTTGCGAAATCAACACGCCTACCTCTTGAAAAATATATATATACGCGGTTCGCTTCCCCAACCGCTGCTTGAACAGGCTGCAGACGAAGATGAGGCAGCGAAATTAAGACCAACCACGGAAATCAGACACTTTCTGAGAGATGATAGCGATTTCAGGACAAGGAGGAACATTGACATACAGGTTCCTCCTAAGCCCCAAGATCTGGTTGAAATGGATGCCTCCCTTCGTGAGGATATCTCGGAGGAGTCCGACCTGTGGACCATCAATTGTTTAGTTTATGGTACTGTGAGAGCATTGGCTGATTCAAATCGAAGGCTAAAACCGACGATGTATCAAAAGACCAAAAGATACTTGTATCAACTAAACAAGAAGGTTGGATGGGCAAGAATTACATTAGTTTAAAAACTGATGTAACTCCCCTGTCAATCCCGGATTTTTTAGTTTTTTTTCCTAAGAGAAATTTTGTCTTTAAAACGTAGAAAACTTCCGAAGAATTGACTTTTAAAGAGGAAAGTTTCATATTTCAGCTTCGAAACTGGAAAATTCCGCAAAAATCGGCCAATAGAAATTGAGTCCTCTGAGGTAGGAAGTTTTCATTGAAAAAAAATATAAAAGAGACTAATTAAAATAAGTAGGTCCTAAAAGTCTATCTAGGTATTATACTTAACCCTGCATCGGGCGCAGGTCGGACCCTCCTTGGGATGGGCGCGGTGTGCCTAATACTCTCACTTCACAAAAATTGCCTATAAAAGTTATTTTATGTAACACCAAAATATTGTCACAATCTTAGGGATGTACATGAAGGGAAGAAAAAGGGAAACTTCTTTAAAAAAACTCGTTTATTATTATATTGAACCCAAAACCAAAATATATAATCGCGGCTCAGACCCTCCTTAGGATGGGAGCGGTGTGCCTAATACGCTCTCTTCAGGAAAATGCCTATAAAAGTTATTTGAAGCAAAACCAAACAACAAAATATGGTCACATTCTTAGAGATGTACTGATGGGAAGAATAAAACCATTTTTATTAATAAACGTTGAAAATACTGACCCTGCATAATCGTGCGTACTTTGGCGCGGTGAAACTAATAGGATCACAGGGGGGGGGGCGCTCATGAGAACGGTTAATGGACGATTCGGCGAGCAGTCTAGATGCGTCATCGGAAGTTGGGAAGCTACTAGGGTGGAGGGGTTTCGGCTACCTGAGAGCGAGACGGATCACTTAGAAATGTGTACCCTGTGCCTATCAGATCGGCCGCGCCCCACGCAAGCTTAAGTAGCAAAAAAAAAAATAATAATTGTTTGTTACCATAGAGTTTAGATAGCATTTGCCATTCACTAATATGTAATAGATACGTTTCAACGTACTTTCCGTAAAAAACAAAGTGTAAAAAAATAATATTAATTTATTCTTTACTTACTAATGGAATTAAGAATAACGCATGAGGTTAAGGCCGTAGCATAAAGGATCCTCATTTTTTCAAAATGTAGGAAAAACTGATAGACGCAGAATTTTGAGAACAGAATACCTATTGAATATTCTGACGTTTCGTGTATATATTCTATTCTGAAATATTTGCTTTTTTGCCTACCCGAGTATAAATTGCGTATATGGATAATTTTAGTATTTAGTGCCATGAAATATTTTAATTAGTATCACATAATTTATTTAATAGAAGGTAAACTCTCGAACGTGTATATTTATTTTACCTTGAGACGCTCAGATAATTTATGTTTCGAAAATTTAAAATAATGTATACCGAGTAAATATAAAATCGCTCTTTGAAAAATATTTTTCAGGCATGTGTTTTACGTAATTAAAATTCATCCAAGATCATAGGTTACATCAGGTCTCTTTTTTTTAAATATTAATGATGTGTCACGTAGATTTCAAAAACTAAATTTTGTTTTCTCAATCCTATTTAACCGAATTTTTTTCTCTGAAATAGTTCATCAAACGAAAAAAAGTCGTCTATAAAACAATATCATTTTATCATATATTTATCACTCCTAAAAACAAAAAAAACCGTTTCTTTCATTGAAATCATCCGACAACAAGTTAAAAATGATTTTGAATTTAAATATGAGGCATTAAATAATACCTTGTGTAACTGTTAATAACAATTAATAAAGAAATATCTCAATCTACCGTTATCTCGCAAAAAAATTATTTTTTCATCAATTGTTATTGGTCTTATGAAAACTTCAGCGCTAAGTGCAGTACCGATCAGTATTTATAGTTGTTATGAATAAATAACAAGTAACAATAAATGACCCAAAAACACAAATTTTCAATAGAACAATTGAATTTTCAACCATAACACTACCAAAAGAGATGAATTTCTAACAAAAAAAAACATGAAGTTTCAATAAAATACATGTATTTTCAATCAGTTAATTTCCAACCAAAAATAGAATAGTTGAATTTTATATAGAAACTTTTTTGTTTACATGAACAAAAACAAATTTTGAACAAAATAGTTAAATTGTGAGTCAGAGGGTTGAATTTTTAACTAAATTATGAATCTGGAATAAAAAGAGAATTACTTTTAATACAGTAGTTCAACTTTCAACCATTTAATTGAATTTTCAATCCGAAAATATGAGTTTTTAACACGAAAGTTAATTTTCAACCAAATGGTTCATTTTTTAACCAAAAAAGATATTATTTGCCAGACAAAAAAGACGAATTTCCAATAAAATAGTTGAATCCTCCACTAAGAAATATTAATTTTCATTCAAACAGTTGAATTTTTAACAAAGACAGATTTTGTCAGTCAAAAATTATACAATATTTTAACCAAGTTGTTTAATTTGTTATAAGAAAGTTAATCTTCAATCAAAAAATTGAATTTTTAATTATAAATTAATTATTAATAATAATTAATAATAATAATAATAATATAGATGTTGAATGGGCGTAGGGATGTGGCGACCCAATCGCCCGAGAGCTCCGGCTCTTGCAGTCAGCCACGTTGCTTTGGGCTAACTCCCCAATGCAATGAATTATGCGGTTACGACACCAGTATCGCGCAGTGCCACCCACAATAGGCCTCTCTCGGATGGAGGCCATGGTTCAGTTGGGAGTGGCAATAGGACCGAACCGAGGCGAAGACCAGGCAATGGCCCCGGACAAACGCGAGAACATCGATTTAACGGTTCTGGCTACAGCCTGCTCAGTTCTAAATAGCACAGATTTTTGTATGCGACTAGTACCGCGAGCGCATAATAAATATACCTGTAGGCGATACCAACTGCCAAGCGTGCAAGCAAGAGCCAGAAACACTTGGACATGTTCTCACTGGATGCTCAAAATATGCACAATACGGGTACACAGAGAGACACAATGCGGCTCTAAAAGTGTTATATTACCAGCTTAGGCACTTCTATGGTGTGGATCTATTGCCCGTCTTGCCATACGCCCAGGGGGAACTCGAGTCCGTTATGGAGAATGATCAGTGACCACTCAACGTATCAGTGCTACGAAGCCTGATATTGTCCTTCAAAATCTGAAGACCAAGATCATTTACGTGATTGAATTCTCGGCACCAGCCGATGGTAATATCACGGTAAACGAGGAAGAAAAACGGGCGAAATATCAAGCACTTCTTTTCGAGCTGACTAGGCTGTGCCAAGGCTACAAAGTCCATCTTGTAGTTCTCATAATCGGCTGTCTTGGATTTATGAAAGCTTCATTTCTTAGCCAACTCAATAAGATTCCGGCTTGCCAGCGTCAGGCTCATTCCATCGCGAACCGGGTGCAAAAGGCTTTTCTGCTGGGATTACTTCATCTGGTCCACCAACACTGTTCCTTATAACATTCTATGAAGATTGATAGCTCTAAAAAAGTATCCAGAAGTGAAACCTTCATCTCCAACTGTCCCGTATGCCGCGTAGGGTCATCCGCGGCTAGAGACCTGACTCCAAGGAACAGTGTTACACAATGTTATCTTGGTAAATTTCCCGCTCTTACTTACCTTCTAGAACAGAATAAGCTGAAGTGTACGACGTACACGTTCCAGTTGCGTCGCGATTGGTTGCTTTAAGTAACCATGATCGTAGCTTCTGGAGCCTTCACCTTCTCAATAATTACAATAGCATTTTAGATGTCAGGAAACTGTGTGAGTCACAAGTTATACAGTTGCGAGACTATTGTAATAGCAAGCGAGATGTTTCGCTTTACAACACCATCTGTAAAGCTGATCTTGACTACACGCCCTTAGATTTGTCCGGAGAGAAGGTCTTGAATATCAGGGCAGAAACCATAGAGCAATTAGAAACGAAACGGAGAGAGAAAGCCATCCAGGGCGAGCACCTCAGAACGTTAGATTAATATGAAGTGGATAGTAAGGCATCCAATATTTGTCTGAAAAAGGGCGTTCTGTATCCAGAAACGGAAGTATTCATCATTGCGATTCAGGACAGGGTTTTCAGCACCATAAATTATCGCAAACACGTGTTACATCAAGACGTGGTTGACCGGTGCCGATTATGTGGAAATACCAACGAAGCTATTGAGCACATTATTAATGGTGGTCACCTAATGGCTCAAAGGGATTATACGCACAGACATAATGATGTAGCGGGTATTATTCATCAACAACTTGCCCTAAGCCTATTACATCCAAGCCAATCGACCCGACATCGTGATGCGAGAAAAAAAAGGTGGAAGAGTCTACATCATCGACATTGCTTGTCCACTTGACCAAAATTTTCAATCAAACTGCTACGACCAATATCCATAAGTATAGCGAGCTAAGGCATTAAGTAAAGACAGTATGGAGGAATGTGAAACATGCATCTGTTCATCCTATTGTGATTTCGGCTATAGGCAATGTGTATGCAAGATGCACGGAACATCTTGAACATTCAAGAGTCACCTTTAAGAGTCACCTCCAACGCTCGCGGCCGCTGTGTATGGATAACAGTGGTAAAATACTACACTATGCTCCTTATTTTGTACCTACAACATGGTCGCAGAAGATTTCAGACATCGTATTAAGTTAAATTATAACTTCCTCATCTCTTCAGTCACTTGACTGTCTAGGCTCTAAAGACAATGGGCCCGTAGAGGTCGCTCGAAAAATGAGACAGAAAAACCTCTCGCGTGTCGAGACTATGAAAAAATGTTTAAAATTATACGAGAATCAATATCATTCTGATATGCAACAAAAATGATACCGAAATCCAGAGAATTTTGATCTGCCTCAATGAATTATCGATTTTTCAGAACATACACTGAGAAAAAATTTACTTATCGTAACAAAACCATTTTGTAAATTGTTTTTGTTGTCACTGCAAAATTTTGTTTGTTAGAACAAAATTATTCTGTTGGAAGAACAAAATATTTGGTTGTTAATGCAAAATTATCTGGTTGAGATTTATTTTGTTGTCCTGAACAAAGTTTCGTTGAGCTGACAAAATTGTTTAGATAGACCAACGAAACACGCGACTACGCATGCGAACACATTCAGCGGGCACGCGTGTACGCGCGTGCAAGTTAATCTCTAATATGGCGGATACTACCGGTGAAGTCGTGTGTTCGGTTTCGATGCGCATTAATTATTTGGATTAAAGTGATACTTTTTTGACTTGTTGTTAGAATACGTATAATGTCACTAGATCTGGATAACACAACATGTCAAATTCTGGAGGAGTGGGGTCTGCAGTGCCTGACCAACGCCTTAAAAAGTAAGTATCAGTATCTTAACCTAAATATGTACGTCGACATAAGTTTCAAGCTCAATACATTTGAATACTTCGTAAATAAAATTTCTTATTCTTCCATTTATCGTATAGAGAACAAGAATGTATATTTTTTTGATAGATGCATTTGAGGTACTTACCCCTGGCACTTCTTTCCTTGAAAAACTGTTGGAAGGCGAAGTACTTCGAATTCAAATAAAATTAAATGAAGTAACTACAGAATTACATTGTTTCAAAAGAAAAAGGTATCTCAAATTCTACTTAAAATTTAAAAAATGTTTCTATTGAGAAAATACCAAGTGAACAACGATAAGAACTGTTTGAAGATGGTGATGCTAACTATTCCTTGTGGGAGGTATATTTTTATTTCTTCTTTTTTCTTAATTTACTTGATAAAGATAAACAGTTGAGGGAAAATTAAGTTTTGAAACAAAATTAGAAATAATTTCTCGAAAATTTGACATAGATAATTAGGTTACCTTACGTTCTTAGCAGTTTACGGGAACCCAAAGTAAGATTTTGGAGAATTCACTTTCAGGAAGATCGGAGAATTTCTTTGAAGAATGTATGGAGGAAGTTTCCGAATCGACTAACAGGCAATGTACTCCTAAGTTTTCAATTGTAGCATACAGTCACATGACAGCTTGATTTTTTTGGTAAGCAATTTTTAACATTTTATCTTTTGAGAAAAGGATTTGAAGGCTATCGGCCGATTTCTATAAATTTTAAAACTAAAATTAATAATCAATGTTAACAAATTATTTACCTACAATTATAATGAAGAATTAACTGATAATTTACAACAAAAACTGGCTGACATTCTCTTTTCATATTTGCACTCATTCTCTGACCCATTAAGGCAACCGTAATTCGGGTAGTGTTTCTAGGTGGATAGTTTTCTTGTAGTTATAAATAACTACAAGTGTGGGCTCACCACACCCACGATGTGCCAACAGCACTCAGTATTCTTGAATGGTCACCCATCCAAGTACTAACTGCGTCCAACGCTGCTTAACTTCAGTGATCTGAAGAGAACTGTGTTTTTCAGCGTGGTATGGCCTTTGGCCATGAAATTGGCCTTGAATTAAATAAATCTAGCTCCTTAACTAATTACTAATTTGAGCTCGTGCCGGCCATGGGTAAAATCGCTGTCTGATATTTAATTTTTACAACTCGTTCATGCTGGGGAAGCATCCATAACTGGTGGCTAGCCACCACGTTGCAGCACTAAAAAGTTTCCATTTGGGTCCCTTATTACGTATATAAAATTTGAAATAAATCGATTGATATCTTGAGATTAGGCGAAGTCGAAAAAGAATAACACATTTTTTTAATCGAAGAGTTTTTGAAAAATCGTAGATGTTATTTTCATTTCTCAATCTGCATAATATGCCTTATTGTTGAAATTTTTTTCAGATTTTTTCAGCCCACCCTAATATTTAAGAATATCTTGTGATGTAATTTGTCAAAGCTTTTTCAATTAAACATATTAATTAAATTCCTACCAACTTGTACCATCAAGAATTTATTTGTCACAAATGAAAAAAAACAATTATTTAATTTTACATAATTATATTAATATTTTTACACCTTTAGATCTTTACAAGGACTGAAAACGACATTATTTTAAATAAACTCATGAAATTGTATACATATTGCGAATCGATTATTTAAACAAATGCTCAATACTTGAATGGCTCTATACTATAGAAAAAATTATACCCGGGAAAATCTTTAGATATCTGGAAAAAACCTGGAAATGTTCAGGAAATTTTTTTCCAGAGTTCGTGTTGACACTTTGGGGCTACACAAACCTATTTTAAATCAAAATTGTTCGAATAACTTTCCCTATCTAAATTCTGGTATGGAGAAAGTACTTCGGGGGAGGAGGCAGTTATGACCACTGGATTGTGGAACTCAATATTTGGCCTAAAGCATGCAGGAAATTAAACCGGCGATTTGTCAGACGTGTTGATAGCATAATTTTCCTATTGCAATTATTAAATTCTTGCGTGCTACGAAAATGATCAGTGATTTGAAAAAAATCATTCTAAAAAACACAAATCTGTAAAAGCAAAAAACCATTTTTTCTTTAATGAAATATATTTGGAAGAACATATTTTTTATACGTATTTCTTCCTATGGTCGACTATAATTCTCTACTGACTAGGTCTTTGACCACGAAAATGCACCTGCTCATTCATCGCAGCTTATTCAGCAATTTCTGGTGAAACGCGGCCTCACACATCTTCGTTAGGCCCCGTACGGTCCTGAGAAAAATAAATATTCATCCCAAAAAAAGAACGAATTTTCAACAAAACATATTTTTCTTTTCATAAAAAAAAATGATTTTTTAACCAAAAATAGAAGAATTAAATTTTCAGTTAAGACAATAAATTTCAACCAAAAAAAATGAATTCTCAACAAAATAATTCAATTTTAAGCTAAAAAAGGTAAATTTATAAAACAAAAATATAATATTTCAATTTGCAGTTAGAAAAGTAAATTAAAAAAAAAAACCAAAGAAATGAATTTTTTATTGAAAAGATGAATCTTCAACCAAGAATATGAATCATTTGAATCAGGCTCATTTTCAACAAAATACATGAATTTTCATCTGAAAAAACTCAATTTTCAACCAAAATTAGAATAGTTAAAATGTCAGAAAAATAAGTGTTCAACCAAAAAAAAAACAAACAAATTTTCAACCAAAAGGTTTTTTTTTCATGAAAAAAACAAGGGTTTTTTAATGAAAATTAGAAGAATCAAATTTTCTACTGAAAGAAACAAATTTTCAACTGAAGAAATTAATTTTTAATTCCAATGATGAATTTTCAACCAAAAATATAAAATTTTGAGCAAATGGTGAATTTTTCAATCCAAAAGATGAATTTTCTATCAACAAAAAAAACGAATTTTCAACTAAATAGTTTGATTTTAAATGAGAGTAATGAATTCTTAACAAAAAATATAATAGTTAAATTTTATACTAATCAGATAATTTTTTAACGAAAAATATTGCATTTCTATCAAAAAAGGTAAATTTTCCACAAAAAATGGAATAGTGAAATGATGAATCTTCAACGAAAAAAATTTAATTTTTAATCAAATACATGAATTTTAAACTAAAAACATCAGTTTTCTATCGAAAATAAGGTAGGATAATCTTCAGTTAGTAAAATAAATTTTCAACCAAGAAACAAACAAATTCTCAGCAAAACAGTTAAATTTTCAACCAAAGGAATGAATTTTTAACTAAGAAGATGAAATTTCAACTCATGAGAGTACTCTTTTACAAAAAAAAGACGGATTTTCAACAAGTAGTTACATTTCCAGTTTAAAAAATTAATTCTAAATAAGAAAAAACACATTTCCAACCAAAAATATCAATTTTCAAATTTTAGCCAATAAGGTGAATTTTTTACGAAAATACAGGAATTTTAAACTAAATATTTGAATTTCCATCTTAAGAAGATAAATTTTAAACCAAACATGTACGAGTTAAATTTCCAGTTAAAACAATTAATTTTCATCTAGAAAACATAATTTTCAACAAAATAATTAAATTTTGAACAAAAAAAGGGTTTTCAACTAAAATAATGAATCATCAACCAAAGAAATAATTTTTGAACAAAGTAGCTCGACTTAGAACTAACGAAGTAGTTGAATTTTCTAGCAAAAAGATGAATTCTCAATGAAAAACAATTTATTTTATATTTCAACAAAAAAGGATTTTAATTTTATACCAAAAATAGTTGAATTCAGCCAAAAAAGATGGATTTTCTACAAAATGGTTTGAATCTCCCAGCAAACCAGATTAATTATCAACCAAATAGTTGCGATTTATAATGATAATAATACAATTAATTTCAACTTAAATTTATTAAAAATTCCCTAACTGTGTCAGGTTTTCCCTGACATTCCCTGACTTTCTGAAATTACCTGACCTGTAGCAACTCTTCAATTTGGAGGAAAAAATAAGTCTATTTCACTCTGGAATATTTTCTATAAAATTATATGAATTAATTATGATATATATTTGTTTAAACAATAAATGCTTTAAATTCTCTTAAATGCTCTATAAATGCTCTGTTCGAGCTAAAATGCTGAGCATATTCTCGAGAGCATCTCCTTAACATAAATTCTTGGGCATTTAAGAACTCTAAACCTAAGGGGCTGTCCATAAATTACGTAACGCAAATATTCAAAATTTCATGACCTACCTGTTTGTCAGTAACGCTACCGTAACAATCGAACTCTATCCTGTCTGTCTGTTTAAGGTAACGTAACGACCTCTCGAAAAATGAAAGAACTGGACAGAATATAATAACCTATTGCTATGATTTGGTTTTTCATATTTATTTAGTTTAAACATTATAAGCCAAATAATACAATATCATATTATTCTTTTGTTAAGATTAAAAATACTCTGAATAAATTTTTTGTATTATCAAAAATAAGTAAGTATTAAATTTTTTTTTTCAATGATGATTCTTTTTCATTACAAGAATTTTGTTTAATTCCAATTTTGAATTGCGCGCCAACTGCGGCCAACCAGTGCGCGGCCCGAACGCAAGCGCAGTAGCAAGAGGCGCCAACATTGGCATCACTGATCAAGACTGAAGCAGAGTAAAGCAAGCCAGAGTAAAATAAGTCAGAGTATAGCATGAGCTCTTCGAGCCTTGTTTTAATAATTGTGCGTTGAGTCATTGATGAAATTTTCGAGAAAGACTTCGGTGAGGGAGCCTTTGAAATCGTAACACCAACAAAGATATCGATGCTACATTAGTATCGGGTAACGACGGAGAAGCGAGAACGTGAACCAATTCACGCAGACAGACTACGCTAAAGTAATATTTCAAATCGCTAATTTTCATTTTGAAAAACGTTACGTTACATTTTACAAAATCCTCTCTGTCTCTCCGTAACGCTACCATAACAAAAGTCACGGAGCCTGTCTGTCTAATATAGCGTTACGTAATTTCTGGACAGCCCCTAACTGTGGTAACTGTACTACTGCCGGTAAGATAGAAACCACAAGGTACATAAAGTTTGTTACCATAGAGGGATACGAACTCAGTGAGTATCAGTAACTTAATGAAGGCTCGGTTATTGAAAGAAGCTAATAACAGATTCTACCATTATAAGATAATTATAATTGTATCTATGATCATACGAATGTACTCATTATCCTAACAATTTAAACAATAACAATTTCAGATTCAAATCCAATTATATGGAATATAAGCACATACGTCTGCTTAAATCAAAGCAATAATTTCAATGTCATATTCCACGTACAAACCAAACAGTAAGTG
This sequence comes from Andricus curvator, assembly GCA_932195095.1. Classification (NCBI taxonomy): domain Eukaryota; kingdom Metazoa; phylum Arthropoda; class Insecta; order Hymenoptera; family Cynipidae; genus Andricus; species Andricus curvator. Next base: position 28,253 of record CAKNYM010045282.1, read on the forward strand.
GAAGAACATGTATATAGTCAGACAGTGCAATAATCAAATGCGTCTGACTAGATATATGGAAATACGGATAAGTAGCATCTATAATCTCAATTCATGAAAGGTAGGGTGACCAGATGCCCAAGTGGAAAAAGAAGGACATAATCTCGCCCCCCCCCCCCTAATTAGACCAAAATTATTTTTTTTTTATTATCAATTTTTTGAAATGTTTATTAGCATATTTTCCAGAATTTTCGATGAGGGAAGAATATAAAACGCGATCATGGGGAACATTTTATGAAAGAAGGTCAATTTTATCTTTTGACAATTACAAAATATAAACGTACGTGCAATTCACAAAATGTTATCACCCTATCTTTAACATAGAGATCCAGAACTATATAAACCACAGAGCCAACCCTCCCGTGTAGAAATTTTGCTATGGCCCAGACCAGACCAAATGTGGTCCAGATCTGGGAAACGGACCTGGGTTCGATCGCTGATGAAACACACGGCCCGATCGGAGGCAGATCTGGCCGCCCGATCGGGACCCGAACTGGCCCCGGACAATTTCCCGTTAAGACCCATTTTTGAAATTTATAATTTCTTATAATTTTGTTTATAATAATAATTTTATAAAAAGGAAAATAAAGAAGTGAACTATATTTTTTATTTAAGTACCAAATATTAACACAAATATAAATGCAAACTCAATACATTTTTTAAGCTTTTTGACTTTGTTCTTTACGATGTCCGCCCCAGTCCTTGGCATTTCCAATCATTGTACTTATGTGCGAAAATGCTTCTTCCACAGTGACAGTGTACTTTGTACAAGCAACCTCTCAAAATGTTTTATTATAAATGATTAGTCTCTATATGAAATTAATATAATTTTCAGTTAAGTCTCAATAATATAAAAGATTAAATTTTTACCTAACAAGCATGTGCAAAAGAAAAAATCGTTAAAAAGTTATTTCCCTTCGACTATTTTCATCGCTGTGAACATCAAATATTTTCTTTGCCATGACGTTGAAAGATTTTCGAATTCGAATAAAATTATTGTAATAGTCACCATATTGAATTTAATACGAAACTTTTGATGAAATAATTGAATTTTTAATCCAAATTTTTTAATATAAAACTAAAAACGATCATTTTTCAACAAAAAATGAAATAGCTAAATTTGCAACTCAAAAAATTGATTTTCAACAACGACAAAACGAATTTTCAATAAAATAGTTAGATTGCTTCAACTAGTAAAATGATTTTTTTATCAAGGTAGTTAATTTATTAACATAAAATGTATGTTTAACAAAGTAATTCAACTTTCAACATAGTATTAGTTGATTTTTCAACCTAAAAAGATGAATCCTCAATAAAAAGTAAAAAATAGCCGAATTTAACCAAAAAGATTAATTTTTCAACGAAAAATGTCATAATTGATACGTCAACCAAAAAATATTTTTATTTTATATGAAAATAGTTGAATTCAGCGAAGAAAGACGAATTTTCAAACAAACAATTGAATTTGTAATTTAGAATGATGAAAATTCCACAAAACAGTTGAGTTTTCAACCTGAAAGTGCAAATATTCAATGAGAAAGTAAATTGTCAACCAAATAGTTGAATTTTAAACTAAAAACGATCGATTTTGAACCCAAAATGGAACAGTTAAATTTGCAGTAGAAAAAAATTGATTTTCAACCAAAGAAACGAAGTTTCAAGAAAATAATTAAATCAACAAGATTCATTTACAAAAAAAAGACTAATTTACAATAAAATACATAAATTTTCAACAAAATTTTTTAATTTTCAGCTGAAAACGATCAATTTTCAACCAAAAAAGGCCGATTTTTCAACAAAATAGTTAAATATTCAACTAAGAAAATGAATGTTGAACAAAGTAGTTGAACTGCTAGCCAAGTAGTTGAATTTTCAACTGAAAAAGATGAATGTATGACAAAATAGTTGAATTTTTATCCAAATAGTAGAAACTTTAACCAAATGAGATGACTCTTCTACCAAAATCTGAATTTTGATTTCAAAAGGACTTTTCTACCAAAATCTGAATTTTCAATTCAAAAGGACCAATTGTCTATCCAGAAAGACAAGTTTTCAACAAAACAGTTGAATTTCCTACAAATAAAAGACAGAATTACAACATGGAAACATGGAATAGTGAAACTTACAGATGAAAACATGGATTTTTAACCCCAAAAAAAAGAACGAAGTTTCAATAAAATAATAAAATTTTCATTAAAAGAGATGGATTTCCAACCACTAAAATGGATTTTTAGCAAAGTAATTCCACTTTCAACAAAGTAGTTGAATTTTCAATCAAGAAGATTAACTTTTCACCAAAAAATAAGAATTTATAAGAAAATTCATCAATTTTAGTCAAATCTAATACTTTAGTTTTGATACTTTTTTGTAAGATGAAGATATTGCATTTTGAGGTTCGACATAGAATTCCTTATTTTGAGGAAAAAGCATTCAAACTAAAATTGTGTTCGCTCTATAGACACATTTCTATTTCTAAAAGAAGTACTATTAAACTGAGAAAATCGAATTTTGAGGCTAGAACTTCGTTCCAAGACTCTTAAGCAATCTGTATAAAAAAATGTTGTGAATTATCTACCATGGGTGGATCTAATATGCATATAATAATTTGTGCTCTTTTCATAAACACTCTGCTTTCTCATAGGCAAACAATAAATGTGCTTCCACTAGTAATAATCAAATAAAAAGATTTAATTGTAAGGTTAGAGCTTATAAGAAATTCTTACTTGAATCTACGTTGACATTTGGAACCTGACTAGTATCTGAATCCTCATGAGTAGAATTGAAATCCTCATGATCAATCAGTTTATCCCCATCATCGATTTCAACAATAATAATTCCATGTTCTAAAATTTCTGGAACTTGTATTTCGGGTTACGTTCCACTTTCTTCTTCATCATCTGCATCATTATCTACATAATTTTCACTACATAATGAATAACTTGGCCCAAAATTTATATACATTTTGTTATTTGTGTAACTTTAATCCAAACTCAAAATATCTTAAAAATATACAATTTATAATAACTTTTCCAATTAATTTCAAGTTTGAGGTTACGTTTCGATTCAAGATAAATATTCAATACGATTTAACGATTTAATTACACTGAGCGAAGAATTACCGTGTAGTTCTGGTTTACATCCCAATATTTCAGGTGGCTTCTCTTTTTTTTTTGTTTCACACGAAGGTTTGGTGCGCTTGCACTACTGAGACGTGCAATCACCCCAACCATTCGGGAGCTCACCTGAAACCGCAGCGGCCGAAGTGGTGGCGCGCCCGCCCGAATAGTTGGGAATTATTTATTTGGGATTTATTTGTGTTTAATTTCAAATGGGATTTTTGTTGTAGGTATATGGTTTTTTTCTTTCTAAAACATCGTTGAACGAATTTAAACTAATAATGTTTATACTAAGAAATACTTTTCATGCGTCAAGAATAAATTAAACTAAAACCTCACTCGTAAATGAAGATGATGATTTAAAAGTGAAGATTAAAACTATTCTGAAACAACTTCTATCCTTAATAAATATTACTTTTTATAGATATTTTTTTATCAGGATCTCTATTTCCAGCTTGCACGAATGATTCGGGAGATTCGAGTCGTCAACCGCGTTGGATGTTGCGCGTTCGACGTTTGCGCATGTTCGCTAATGGCCGCAGCTGATGAACATCAGGCTCTTCCCGAATGTAACTGTTTCTAGTTTATGTCGATTTTATTGTTCGTGTGCGAGATGTCAGTGGAATAAAGTGTAACTAGTTATCAGGTTTTTCTTTGGATAATCATTAACGAAGGTGAAAGAAATATAAAACATTATTCTTTGCTTGCACATGAGTCCAAAAATCAAATCATTAGCGAACATGCGCAAACATCGAACGCGGATCATCCAACGCGGTTAACGAATCGAATCTCCCGAATCATTCGTGCAAGCTCCCCAACTATTCGGGCGGGCGCCCCACCACTTCGGCCGCTGCTGTTTCAGGTGGGCACCCGAATGGTTGGGGTGATCGCACGTCTCAGTAGTGCAAGCGCGCCAAACCTTCGTGTGAAACAGAAAAAAAGAGAAAGCACCCGAACTATTGGGGTGTGAACCCGAACTACACGGGAATTCTTCGCTCAGTGTACCCTCGTTCACATCACGAAAATTGTCTGCTTTCGAACTCGTGGTGTACTAGGCTTTCCCAGCTAACACAGTTACTAGTCTGAGAAGTCACATGTTTGTAACAAGATGCAGAAAACCAGTCACTAGTGACTTCCCAGATGGTCACCCAGTGACAATATATTTCACACTCAAAGCAATACCATGTTACAAGCGAAGCAGGTAACATTATCCCGCCATTGTAATCACATGCTTGTAACAAAGTGATGTTTGGACACGCAACGTGCAATGACAGCTTAACCTCAAAATATACAGCGTTTCGGAATTTTAATTATTGATATTCTTGCAAAAATGTTGGAAAGGGACATAATTAAATGATAAATAATTTTAAGAAAAGTGAAATAATATGTGAACATATCTTTCATAAAAGAGATACCAAGATTTATCAGCTGAACCCTTACGAAAAAGAATTTACATTAGAGGTTAGAACCAAAATGTGTATTTTTAAATAAAAATTAAATCTTAAATTTCAAATAATTCAGTGAAATATTTGTCTTCTAATGAATTCTTTCTGTACAAAAAAGTGTAATTATTACTACGTGCAGTCATAGATTAACCTCAAAACATACAGCGTTTCGAAATAAAAATTATTAATACTCTTGCAAAAATGTTAGGATGGGACATAATTAAATGATTAATAATTTCCGGGAAAGTGATATAATATTATAGACTTCCAAATTGGTAAAATAACATATGGACACATATTTTGTAATCGAAATAGCAAAATTTTTCAACATAAACTTTACGGAAAAGAAGCGACATTAGAGGTTAGAAACAAAATGTATGTGTAAATAAAAATGAAATGTTAAATTTCATGTAATTAAATACAATATTCATCTTCTAATAAATTCTTTCTATACAAAGTAAGTGTAATTATTAATATTATTGTGTTGAAAATATAAAGCTGCAATTAGAAGCTTTTTAAGAATTGTGAAAGGTTTAAAAAAAGAAGTTTTCGAGATTCCTAGGGAAATGGAAAATGATTTTTTATTTTGAAAAATTAATTTTAAGAAAATATTCCGTAAGATTTCAAAAGATTTCCAAAACTGACAAAAAAAAATCTGGACGGTTTCAATAATTTTTTTTTATTTATAGGATTTTGTGAATATTTAAGGAAAAATTAGAATCCGATTAAAAGATATTTAGATGTTTTAAAAAAATTTCCAGAATAATTTAAATTTGAAAAGATTCCAAAAAGTTAAAAAAAATGTAGATTTTTGAAGATTTTGATACAAAATGTTGAAGTTTTTTGAAGGATTTTGAAATAACATGATGAAGTTTTTTAAGCATTTTAAAAGGTTTTAAGATAATAAAATTTTTTTCTTGCTATTTCTCGAAAAATTATTTTTTATTTGGAAAAAATAATTTACAGGGAATATTTTAAAATATTTCGACACAAAAACAAATTTTCATGTATTAATAAGAATTAAACTTAAATTCAATCAGTAATTAATATTTATTTGAAACTACTGGAAATATGAAGTACTTTCTAATTTAAACTCGAATTTGAAAAGTTTTTGGTTAAGAAAAATTTTAATTGTTCAAGTCAATGTTTCTATCTTAAAACTGCTTCAAATGATATAATTTAGAAAATTTACACATATATTGATTCATTCTTCAATTTACAGCTTTGAAAACGATAACGTGGATTTATATTTTTTTAACTGAATCTGAATCTTTGAACTGTACAATTTATAAAAGTTAAACAAATGTTATTTTGCAGTATAAGTGCATTTAATTAAAATATTGATAATTAAAAAATGTTAATAGCTTTCATTTTATACGTTTAAATATTTTAGCGTTTAAGTAAAAAAAAATTAATTTCAATTTGAAAAGTTTATAAGTTTGTTTTTATATTATGTAGATGTAATTTTTCTAAGATTCTTGAGAAAGTTCAAAACGATTTTCGAAGATTTCAGATGTATTGAAAAACAAACTGGAAATTTTGATGATTTTTTCTTTATTACAGGATTTTACAAAATTTTAGGAAAAAATCGCGTCCGCTTAACGGATATTTAGGAGTTTTAAAAGTTTGGAAGAAACGTAAAATTATTTTATAAATTTTCACAAACCTTTTCGAATTTTAAAATATTGTTAATCTCTTCAAAACTTCTAAAATTCCTCATTATATTTTAAACTGACTCAAATTTTTGTTACAATTTGGAAAAATCTTTCAAAATTAAAAAAAATTAATAATTTTTCCATTATTCTTCTTTATTCTTAAAATATCCTCTTATAAAATTGACCAGCACCTTGGACTTATTTTTCGTAAGATTTTGATAGAATAATTCAGTAAACAGATGGAATATCTGTTCTAATAGATACGGCATAATTAAATAATGTAACGAGTTAATTTTAGAAAATAACAAATACGGGGTTTGCAATATTTTGTTGTGTACTTAACTATCTAATTATTTTTAAGAATTCGTCCTTCAAATCCTTCAAAAATTATTTGTTATACACTGCTTGTAGTAGGAAATCGATATTAAAAAGTAATAAATTTTCAAAAAAAACTTTTACTTGTTTCCGTGATTGTTTTTTTTTAATTTTTAACTTTAAAATTTGTAAATAATAAATATTAATTCTAAATTATTAAAATAGTTAAGTCTGTAGATATTGCGTACTAATTTGAATTTTTATGTTTAATTTAGATAATCTAACCGCTAATTATAATTTAAAAAACGTATGTACTACAAGCAAAAATGAAACATGTTTTTTTATTGCAAAATTAATGTCAAAGCTATTTAAATTTGCACTTTTAAATTATCCGGGAAAGCACGGAGCCAATGAATGCTTATTCCTTGCACATGCGCACGAAGTTCAAGATCGCTGCCGGTTGTTACCACCATGTTACTAGTTTGGCATGTAACGGATACAAGCAAGCCTCCCTAATAAACTACAGCGATTATCCCATTACCCGCTAGGAAGCTGACATACAAGTAACAGTTCCTCTCATAACATGTGATCACTTAGGAACTTTTCACGGTAGTAACAGTTAGCTGGGTTGGCAAATTGTTTATTGCATTATACGCTTAAACTTAGCTAAGGAACATGAATTTTATCAACAATAACAAACTTAATTTGACAGCAAGTCAATTTCCCTAAATAGGAACTAGGTGGCGTTGCATTACTTGAACCGGTCTGGCGCGGGTCTGGGCCATGGAATTATCCCGATCTGGCCCCGAAGATATTAAACCGATCAGGGCCAGATCGGTAATCGGGAAAATATATGGCGATTTCAGCACGGCTGGTAATTGTCTTACGTTCCCAGCAGTCATACTGACAACTTCGATCTACAAGTCGCTCTGTACAATTCGCGTACTTTAAACTCGTGAACCAAGTGACGAATCATCAAGTTGTGAACTAAAGTCCCTTCGGCTGCGACTTTCGGTCGTCGTATGAGACATTTTCCGGATAAATTCCGCTGGTTTAACGTTCTTGAAAAAGAACTCAGAGTGTATTCGGTAGTTGTTTCGGACCGTGTATCGCTCTACTAGTGAACAGTGATCGTGCATTATTTGACTACAATAATTTATTTACTTTCAAGTGAATTTCATAGAAATATCCAGTAGAGTTCCGTCGATGCTCTACGACACATCGGAGATAAAATCGGCAAGACAACCTCTCTTGCCCTTTCAGGATTATAAAGGTAATTGTAAGTTTTTAATTCATGTAACTGTTTATCTTTTCTTCATGTTTATAATAAATCATCTGTTATCTTAGCTATATCTTCTTTATTTCAAACACTGTATTGACGCAATCCCCATAGGATTGTCAGTGACTACGAACCCACAAACCAATAATTGGTCAGGTCTTACCAGCCTAACATTATCAGCAACACTGGTCTCTCTCTTTCTCACTTTTTCCAAACTACCCTCGCCTTTTGCTCGGGACGTGACACATGCAAAAATTGTATATTATAATTTCACGTCAAATTAAGACAGATACGGGAAAAGTTTTTGGGAAAAGAATTGATGCTTCTTAAAATATCTACAAATGTTCTCTTAACCATTTTTAGAAAGGATTCGTCTTTTCGGTGTAATTAATAGAAAATACTGTAACATCTGGATAAATACTTGATTTACGTCACTTACCTAAATTTTTACAGATCCTCGTTTTGCTCGACGTCCATTGTTATAGTTAAGAAAACTTAACCATATTGATTTTGCCGAAGCGGGATTTGAGGAGAAACTGAGAGAGAAAGGTGATCAAATAAACTGCAATGATTTGATTTATTACTAAAATTGAGTAGATTTATTTTTTCTAATTGCAATTAGTGAAATTGCAATAGTAATTCCCGTAGTTACTGGTCAGATTTCCGAGTATTTGGTTTTCCCAGGATGAGGCAGCTTTTAAACAAAAGGGCAAGATTTGAATAAGATTTTAGGTGAAGGGAAAGAGAATTAAACAGTGAAATTTAAATAATTCGGTACTCACTTAAATTATTATTGTTGAAGCTCGCGCTCCAGTTCCAGGAGAATGTCCAGGGTTCTCTTGTGAAAGATTCTGGTGACCTTCAAGTTCTCTCGAAGTGACCAGATTTCTCCCGGCAACGGAGGAGGGTCTTCAAGGTAGCGGGTGAGGACTGAGGTTTCATCGATTGAACGCCAGATGAATCCTGGGATTTAAGTCCAGGAAGCCAAATAGATTCGGGATTTTATCTTTATTATTTCTATTCACTACACCAATTTACACAAAACACATATGCCTAATGTTCTGCACAACACCAATGTGATACAATTTTAACCATCATAGAATTTATGACGACAAACACTGAACTTCCCACAAGACTAAACGGAGACAGGAAACAAATCGACAGATGAGAAAACGACAGATATTACAGAATAGATAGAGCCTTCGGCGGACAATGAACACAAATTGACTGAACGGATTTTAGATCGGACAGAGCCTTCGGCGGATAACAGAAAACTCAAGACTGCACTTGATAATTTCGGTATGGTAAGGTTTATATATAGCACTGATTCCATGCGAATCCTAAAGATCGATAAGGCTAGGATAATAGCAAGGAAAAAAGCAAATTGTTTAATTGCGCATAAACACTAAAATTTATTAAACAAATTTGGTTATCATGAATTCCTTGAACATAGCAGTAGAGAGGAGTACTGCCCATACCTAGTTAAATTTTGGTGCTAATCGGTACCATAAAATTGCTGTGGACATAGAAAAAGGTGGAAGAGCCAATTTTCTCTTTTATAAAATCCTTGAAAATTTCTAACTCATTAAGGTATCGTAAAGTCCTGAAAAATAATACTAGAAAATGATGCAGTGCATGTCTAGTTAAAATTAGTTACTAATCGGTTTCATAGGTTTATCTGTTTCCCTTGACAAAGTTGAAAAATTATGGTTTCTAGTGATTTTCCAGAGTGAAAATTTCACAGTCTTGACTTCATCAGACTCAATTTTTCAAAAAATTAATGTAGTTTTGCATCTTACGGCTCTCAGCTGAGTATCATTCAGATCGGTTGAGAATTGCGCTTCGAACCCAGTAAAAGTTGAAAACCTACAGTTTTCTCGAGAAAAATAGATTTTGGGTATTTTTAAAAATTTTCTTTGATATCTTATGTCCCATTTTGTAGCACACTTGCGAAAAAATACACCACGTAAAATAAAAGGAGGAATTGGAAAATTCGATAATTTACTAGTATCTGAAATTTAAAATTTCAGCCATTTACTCATTTTGGGAATTTGAAACTTCGGCAAGAGCTAACTGAATTATTGTAAAAAACTAAAGCCATTGGACGTTGAAACATTTTTTTCTATATTTTACAGTGTGGTATTACATATGGAGAGTTCACAGACAAAAAAAGTGTACTCTTCATAGCTATTTCAGAGTAATCTTTGCCTGCAACAAAAATTACCTTCACGTGTTAAGATTTACTCAGCACATGGGAAATGGTTACAATATCATCTCCATTGAATCTTGTTTTCTTTCTATGCGAAAAAACTCAACTTTATCTGCTTGAAAATTACCCGCAAGAAAAATTCACATCTGTTTTTTCTGTCTTATTATAGGTACATAATAATCAGTTAATAGTAATTTCCCTCCTGAAATATTTTCCTAAGAGAGTAAAAAGAAACTTTTTTATGTGTTTCCGGAGAAGTGAGACTGGGACATTGGCGATAGATGTTAGCCTTTAAGAATGTTGATACATTGTCTTTTCATTGTAATTACCAGTTATTTTTAGGATTTTCATCCGATTGTGGATTACAAACAATATCATATTCGACTTTTACATTTTCCTCAATTAAATGATGATGTGGATGATTTTGGTTTACATTTCGTAAACATGTACTACTCTATAATACTTTGATATTGGGCAATTGTAGCCTATGGGATTGTCGTGGATTTCCTTTCGGTTCATTTCATAAACCGCGCCGCTTTCCATGTTCATTTTCGCTCTTTTTGAAATGCCCTTATTATCACGCGTATATATTCCACGAAGAGCTGTATTATTACGCTCCAGTATCGCCACGATGTCACCAGTAAGTGTTGTTAAAACATATCGTTCTTCGATTGGCATGGGTGCAGAGGCACCACGCGCTGCTCTCAATTCAATTGGTTTATTGGCAGGAAAAGTGTATCTGCGAATTTCGTATACCCGGTGCGAATTCCAGTGGGGATTGAGCCTAAGAAATCTACATTGGTCAGGTTCATATCCAAGTATGGTTGAATGACGAAGGTTGGTACGAGGAGACATCGACCTTGTACGAGAAGAAGGCTCGGCAGGAGGCGGAGACCAGTCCAGAGAATAAGATGGTGGGCAGCGAGGAACCACAGGAAGAGGGTCCCCATTCGGTAAACACTCGACTTGTAAACTCAACTCTGCAACCAGAAGGATATAGTATCAATTTTTTTTAAATACACAATCGTATGTAGGTATTGAGTGTGTGCAATTTCCAAACGGAAATTCAGAAATGACTGACAGCGCGCGAGGCGGCGACTACAGAACTAATGTTTATATGTTTTCTATGGATGGAGATAGGCTACGCGTAAACAGTCCAAATTATTCTTATCGTTCTTCAAATTGGACATAAAAAACCAATTGTGGATGATTTCTGGTGGACTCGTATAATTTGGAGCAGGGTCAGTGATTTAAAAGTAGATATTGGAAGCAATACTTACAAACTCAAAAGTTTTTCAATTAAAAAGTGTTGCTTATATTTAAAGTGTTGTAGTTCTTAGAATTTTGATTTGATGGAAAATTGTCATTAACAAGTCTGATTCAAACTATTGGAACTTTCGAAGATATAAAAATTCGAAAAATGTAGGTTTCCCTTAAACTGCATTAGTTTTAAAAATTGTGATTTCATTAAAAAGTGGGTGACTGGCTATTTTTCCTGGGATTTGTAATTTTGGTGGTGCAACTTCACAGGGATGTGCAGTTCTATCTTGAAATAATCAAATCTCCAACTTACACGTCCAAGTGTACAGATGATACACGTGGCAAAGTTGCACCCTGCAAAGATGTCCTGGACACGATTCGAACTGAAGTCGATTTCTTCAGGGAAATCTTGTGTTTACATGCCTATTATAATGGCCCATTTGAAACTTCAAAAAACTAATGTAAATTGTACAAAATATGTTATTCTATTTTTTTGTTGACAATGTCTATAATTATTTAATTCATAATGGAATAATGTTTAGGAAGATTGTTTAAACAGTACTGTTTTGACATCGGCACTATTACAGATGGGAAATTGATGAAAAAAATATCAAAATCATTTTTGGCTTGCGCTAATTTTCTTTTTTTTTCATATTTTTTGGACAAGCGTAAGTATCAAAAGAAAATCATCATTCATAAAAATTTCTTGCTAAACATTTTGTTTACTTTCAAATTTGACCAACACGTTGTCTGGAAGAAGCTTTATCTCTTAGCAGATTCACCGAATTCAATAACAAAACGAAATTCTTTTTTGCTGAGCAGACCTTTCTCTTTATTGATCTATGAAGAGAAAGTTGATATATTTTTCAACGTCGCTTACTCAGCGAATGCGTACCCTTAACTAACAAATTTATATTTCATAAACTAATTGCGGGCAGTTTTTTGGTTGAAAATTCGTATTCTTTTTGCTGAAGATTCAAGTATTTGGTTGAGGATTTAATTACTTTGTCAAAAATTCATTTCTTGACAAATGAATTATCATTTTAGTTGAAACACTATCTCTGTGGTTAACCGTGTAACTATTTTGTTGAAACTTCGTTGTATTTTTGGTTTGAAACTAATTTTTTTAACAGAAAATTTTATTGTTTCATTTTTGGTTGAAAATTCATCTTTTTCAGTTTAAAATTCAACTAATTGGTTGAAATGTTATGTTTGTTGTTGTAAATTCGTATTTGCTGGTAGAAAATAAATCTCCCTGGTTGAAATTTTCTTGTAGGTCCTCGAAGAAAGAACGAGTCCGTTAACCAACATTTCTTGACCAACGTTTATGGTTCTATCCATCGAAAATGCTATCAAAAAATTGAATATTCCATTTTCACGCCAATCGACGACAGATACGTGAAAAAAGGTTCAGAAAAGAATTGAAGCTCTTCAGAATATCTACCATTTTTGTCTGAACCATTTTTCGATAAAATACTTTTTTTTTGTTTTATGCATCTGAAATGAAGGTTAAACTCATTTATTATAAATTCACATTTTTTTGTTTGTTAAAAATTCATGACTTTCGTTGCAAATTCAATGATTTGGTTGAGTATTCATTATTTTAGTTGAAACTTTATCTGTTTGACTGAGAATTGAACTATTCTGTAGATAATTCCTTTTTTTTCGTTGAAAATTAATCTTTTCAAGCTGAAAATTCGTTATTTTTTTGTAGAAAATTATGCTTCTTGGTTAAAAATTAATTTTTTTTGGTTGAAGATTCATAAATTTAGTTCCAAGTTCAATTTAGTTCAAAGAAAAAAGAAATAAGAAGAGTAAGCGAAGTAGGGGAAGCGAAGGGAATTGATAAGAGGGGAAGTTGGGAAGTGCGAAGAGAGAAAATAGAGCGAATGAGGAGAAACTAGGTGAGGGGAAGAAGGTAAGTGATGTGAGGGGGAGCAGAGGAAATGATGAATCGAGAGGGAGGGAAGTGAGGGTTGGGGTAGTAGGATAGTGCTGGCGAGTGAAGAAGAGGGGTAAGTGGAAGTGATTGAAAGTAGTGGTGGGAGTGGCGGGGTAAGGGGAAGTGAGGGGATGGATAGCAGGGTAGGGAAGTGGGAAGAGAGGAATGGTTGGTCGAGAGGAGAAGTAGGGGAAAGAAGACGTGTAGGGAAGGGAAAGTATGGGAGGGGATGATTTGAAATACTTGATTAACATCTTAATAGGCTATGCCTACTTTTAAAGAAAATAGTCAACAAAAACAAATCTCTCATTCTTTCCTCATTCCTTCTATTGTATATGCGCTTATTCAAGCTTTGCACAAATATAATTATTTGGCTGCAAGATCAGAAGAAATTTGTCGCAAGAAGATTTTTTCTGAGGTAAATGAAAATCCTGTTAAACTTAAACTTAAGATGACATTCCATTTGTGTTAATCACGGAGTAATAATGAGACCGACCATACTGTACAAATACTGTAAACAATAACATTTCGGCAAAAGCATCCGGTTTCTACTCGAAAAAGGATTAATTCGAATTCATTTTTCTTCTTAACGCAATGATTGAAATTTTTCACCGTATCGAAATTTTTAACAAAGAGTTACAAAACGACGATTTATGCGTCATGAATTTATTGAAAAAAGTTGAGGAAGTTTTTGAAACTTTGAAAATTTCCAGGGAATCAAAATTTGCCAAAGTTTGGGATCAAACGTTAGATGACGTTAAGAAATTCGATTCAGAAGAGGCAACTCTTCCACGATAGAGAAAAATTCCAAACAAATTGGGCGCGGGATCGAACGCTGCAACTCACAGTTTGATCAAGTGCTCGAATCTTTACGAGAAAGGTTCGACACATACGCGTCTAAAGTTTTCAAAACTTTGGAATCTTTTGCGATTGGAAAATAAGTGAAAGAGAATTCATTGAACGTGGAAGCTATATTACAATTCTATGAAGATGATTTTTCAAAAGATGAGCTCGTCAGCAATAGAGAAAGGTTTTTGACTGTAAATTTCAACTTTATACGGCGTTGTGAGTTTTTTACGGCAAAACGATTGGGCGATAAATGTTCTTCCGGAATTCGTGAAATTAATTCGCTTGTGGATAACGATACCTGGATCATCATGCACAAACGAATGAAGTTTTTCCGTTCTCAAACGCTTAAAGAACTATGTTCGCTCGACAATTGGGCAGGTCAGATTAAACAATACACCCAACTCTTGGATTCTGTCCCCCCGGTATCCGCCTTCCTAGAGCTGCTGGCTCACGCAGTTTCCATTGACTTCAGATAAATGGCCGTGAATATAATTATTGAAGAAGAATATGATAAAATCCAAAAAATTCCAGGTAAATTTGGAAGTCTTCTGAGTCAAGTGAAAAAATTGAAAATCCAAACAGATTCACTGAAATCAGTGGATTTCAAGAGAAGTGCAACGAATTCAATATGAATTGAAAGAAACTTTTAAAAACTCACTTCAGTCCAGAAATCCTTTGTTTTCTGTTTTATGCTAGTTAAAGGAGCGACTAAAGTGATATTTTTATTTTTAAAAGTGACTATAGTGACTTCACCTTAAAAGAGTGACTGAAAAAGGATTTGAGGAAAGAAGCGACTGTGTGGCAGCCATGAGTGCATATAGAAATAAGCATGGTATATATTTCTCGTATATATAATCTACAAAATTAACAACAATAATGTGATTTAACGATAAATAGTTTCTTTTAGAAAGTAGGCATTGACTACACTGTATGCACTGATTTGAAACGGTATACAAATTAAAAAAATTAAATAATACATCACTGTGATTTACATAAGATACTTTATGGCATAATAAGCTGAGATTGGGCGATAGGGGCCTACTGGAGCTTCCCCGATTTCAGCTTGGGTCATTGGGGTAACCATATTGATTTTTGCTCGTCCTTTATGGCGAATTCGATTATTATATTTATATATTCCAGCAAAAGTATAAGTACTACTCAATATCGCAAAAACGTCACCATCGGATGTTGATAATA
The DNA here is from genome assembly GCA_932195095.1 of Andricus curvator. Classification (NCBI taxonomy): domain Eukaryota; kingdom Metazoa; phylum Arthropoda; class Insecta; order Hymenoptera; family Cynipidae; genus Andricus; species Andricus curvator. The sequence continues at coordinate 43,559 of CAKNYM010045282.1, forward strand.
CAATTTGTTCTTGGGTTGGCATGGGACCATAGCGATTCCGTCCTGTGAGTATTTGAATTGGTTTATCCGCAGGAAAAGTGTATCTTCGAAGTTCGTATAACTGGTTCGGATTCATATAAGTAATAAGCCGAATGAACGGAAGTTGGTCAAGTCCATATATACGTCCGTCACATGAAGGAAGTCTGGTAGGTGCAGTTATAAACACAGCAGGAGGAGACCGGGACCTTGAACGAACACGAGGTGCGGTAGGAGAAGGAGACCTGGTTGAAGAATGAGGTCTGGTAGGAGAAAGATAACTGGCAGGAGGATGTTGTCTGTCAGAAGAAAAAGAAGAAGATGGGCCTCCAAGAGGAACGACAGAAATAGGAGGGCCATTAGGCAAACATTCAAACTGTGAGCATAACTCTGCAAGAAGAAAAAGACGATTATATTGTCTTGGATAACGAATGTTTTCGCATTACTATTAGTTTTGTTGTGGTGCCTTTCTTTTTTCAATATATATTATTTTGAATTTGATATTCCATCAGAAAATGAAAGTTGATGTCATGTTGACCTTTCAATAATAATTAAAAAATTAAAAATATTGCATCACATAATTGATTTTAATTATGCATTTGCTCGTGTAGACACGGAAACAGGCTTAATACCGGGAGACGGCTGCATAGCCCTAGTTTTAACCAGCATTAGTTTTTAAGAGATCATATTGTATACTTTTTGCGCAAAAACGGATATGAAGCTCTTTTTCAGCAAGGAGAAGAGCAACATCCTCGAGCGAATATACCACCTTTGCACATAGCCGATGATGCCAACATGAGAAGTAGGAGATCTATCCACCAAAAAGTCTATCTCAGGATGGACAAATTAGCTGAAGCTAATACTGCTTTCCGCGATTTGCTCTTCGAAGATGTTAATCTCTGGAAGCTGAACTGTGTAGTTTCCGAGAAGGCGCTCTTCCTGCTTAGTGACAATAGAAGTAACTATACTTCAGTACGCCTGAGTAAGACTCGCGAGCGTAATGCACAGCTTCAGTTAAAAATTGAAACGGCATGCATCAAATATTTATTGCGTGATTAGCTACATAACATCAAATAAAAAATTCACTCCAAAAGTTAGGGCACTTGCTCGAAACTTAAGGAAAGCAAATCACACGCTGCACAAGTGCAAACTGTTGACCACCAAGCAGCACTGGACGCAAGATATAAGATCTCTTTCAACAGAGAAACAGCGCCTTGAAGGGCGAGTAAAGTGGATTCAGGGAGATCCCACCCTTTCTACTCATCCTGCCCGTCTGTTGAATAAAACGTCATGTGCCGTTAAAAATCCGTCTAGTCGAAAAGTGATTCAAGTCTTCTGGGAGCAAGTATATGGAGATACTTATAAGCTAAATGAAGATGCTTCAGATACCTCACTCTTTCTAAACTTTTGCCAAAGGCAACGTTTAAAAGGTCCAGAGGAAGAATGTTCACTAATTACTGCTGAAGAAGTAAATAAAGTTATTGTCAGAACTAAGAACTTTTCAGCGCAGGGCCAGAGAAAATCAACAACTTTTGGTGGAAGAAGTTCACTTCTACGCGCCAACATCTAGCTCGTTTATTCACTACTTTCTTAAACGGAAAACAACCCATCCCGCAGTTGCTAGTTGAAGGACGCACGGTATTGATCTTTAAGACCGCGATTTGTAAAGTCCAAATAACTACAGGCCAATAGCTTGTTTAAACACCAGCTAAAAGCTATTCACTGGCATCCTCAAAGAGAAGATATTAACATCTATCGAGCCGGTATGGGGTGCAATAGTTGAACAACGTGGATGCAAGAGATGTCTGGCAGGTTGCAGGGACAACCTGTTAATAGACAGGCGTATTACCCAGGACCCGATCAGCTATCGACGCAATCTGTCCATGGCTTGGAATGACTACCGTACGGCATTCGATAATACGAACCATAATCTACTTATCAAGCTACTTGAGTGCCTGGAGGTGCATCCAAAAATAGTGAGATGCATAAAAGAGCTTATGCTCTTGTGGCGGACGCGATTTGTCATAACATCTGACAAAAGACAAGTGACTACAAGCTATATCACATATGAGAGGGGAGTCTTCCATGGAGACTCTCTAACTCCGATACTTTTCTGCATCTCCCTCTTGTCTCTATCTATTGTGCTCCGAGGCAGAAGCTCTAGATACATATGTGGCCCGCCGAACAAAAGAGAATATAAGGTCAACCACCTTTTATACATGGACGAACACAAACTCTTTGCTTCCTCGAAAGAGGACCTTAACATCCTTGTGGAGGCGGAAAATATATACTCTTAAGCGATTGGCATGAGCGTCGGACTGGACAAGTGTGCCTGCGTCCACCTACACCAAGGAAGACTAGAAACTACATTACCGCGTCATGATCCGGATGTTCAACTCATCGGCGGAAATACTATTCAACATCTTGGTATTGGAGAAACATATACATATCTTGGAATACCGTAAGCGGAAACCCAAGATGTGCGTGTGTTAAAAACGGCCCTTGGAAAAACGTATCGCCAAATTCTCAGAAAAATGTAGGCTTCCGAATTATCTCGAAAGAATAAGATCCAGGCGACCAATATGCTGGCCGTTCCTATACTGCTCTACACGTTTGGTGCAGTAAAGAGGAACGTCAATGAGTTGAAGCAAGTTGATCGAAGCACACGTAAGATGATGACAATCCATCGAAGTCATCATCCAAGATCTTCCGTACCTCGAATATACCTTCCTCGAGATAAAGGGGGTAGAGGCTTGCTGAGCTTAGAGTGTCTTCATCGGAGAACGGTTCTGGCTACAGTAGGGTAGGTCGAAAATAAATACTTTTGGAATTCGAAATCGCTACAACGCGAAAAAGTAGCGTATTGGGGTCCTAAACAAGTATAATTAATTTGGAATCGATCGACATGCAGGTTGGTCACCCACGCTCGAAAAAAAGGTTTCAAAAATTTTTTGATTGCAGAATTTTCTAATTTTATTGAGTTTCCATTTTTTTACATACCTGGAGGTACATGAAAACTTTTTAGTGACAAAAATGCATTAGAAACGAAATTCCCAAGACCCAAAAATCGAAACACGGCGCTGTCAGCAGATAGACTCGTATTGAATGGAGGCGTCGATTTATTGAACTTATCTTTATAACTTGTAGTTGAAACATTTTTCTTCAAACATTACTCGCTCTTGTTCCCACCGTCTGAGCGCAACGAGCCGTTTCCAAACTTCAAACATTACCCGCTCTTATCTATCTAAATTTTTATCTATAAGTTTAACATTTTTCGAAATTGCATGAAAAAAGAAAAAATTGGGTGAAATTGCATGCACAAAGAACGATGCCTTTTTTCAGTTCGAAAAAGAATTGCATGTAAGGAAATCAGGTTCACAGGTATATTTTGAAATTCTGGAAACAGTGATTCAGCATTTTTAAAAGTTGCGGCTTCCGGTTAAGATTCCTGGATCTTGTCGATTTTTTTAGTGCATTTCCAGGCTTAAATATTCCAAACAAGCTCGAAGTATGTTAAACTTATAAATAAAAAAAATTAATTCTGTTAGGTGCAAAATTCCGAAATTAGAAAATTTGCTGGCATTCCAATTTCGATTCCTGGGTCTTGTGGATTTTTTTTCTAGTGTATTTCTATATTTAAAAAACCCACACATGCTCATAAAAATGTTTAAACTACAAGTCATAAAGTTAAAATCATAAAATACCAAAATAAAAATGTTTAAAATTCGCTCGATTGTCAATTTCGATTCCTGGGTCTTGTGGTTTTTCTTTTAGTGCCTTTTTATGTTAAAAAATGCCACACATGCCCAGCCAAATGTTAAAGCTACAAGTCATTGAAATAAATTCACAAAATATCAAAATTGTACAAATTCGCTGTATTGCTATTTTCAATTCCGGGGTCTTAAGTATTTTTCGACTAATTTATTTTTGTCACGAAAAAGTTTTCATGTAGCTCAAATAATTATCCTCCTATTTCCAAACGTGTTGAAAAAAATTTCCGGAAACAATGGTAAATTAAATAGGAATTATCTCTCAGAAAATGATAGATTAGAATCCGAAAAAAATTGAGAAGAATTTTTGAACTCCAGGTATGTAAAAAAAAAATTGAAACTCAATAAAATTTAGAAACTGTGCAAACAAGAAATTTTTGAAACCTTTTTCTCGAGCGTGGGTAATCAAGCTGCATGTTAATCTATTCCAAATTGATTATACTTTTTCAGGACCCCAAGACGCTACTTTTCCGCGATGTAGCGATTTTGAATTCCAAAAATATTTATTTTCGACCCACCCTAGGCTACAGCTTGCTCATTTCTAAATAGCACAGATTCTCTTATGCGACTCGTACATCAACATGAAGTCGGCAATGCTGCGGCGTTTCTATACCGTGCCGCAGATAGGGCCGCAGAGGAGCTTGGCCTCCCATTTGACTCCAGCGACATTACACATGGCCTAGCATAACTAACATCTTTGGTGCTCAAAAGTCGTGTACAGGAAGCAGAACATACGCTTCTACTAAGAGAACATGCTGGCAAGCCCCTTCATGGTAAATTCTACGGCATTATACGTAGAGAAGAGCTCTCTATGGGTCTGTCCAACATTTTTCTCAAGTCTGCTGGATTAAAATCGGAGACTGAGGGATTTCTTTTTGCCTGTCAAGACGGCATCATAGACACCTTAGTTTACGCGAGCGCATAATGAGTGTACCTGTAGTCGATACCAACTGCCGAGCTTGCAAGCAAGAGCCAGAAACACTTGGACATTTTCTCAGTGGATGCTCAAAATATGCACGCTACGGGTACATAGAGAGACACAATGCGGCTCTAAAAGTGTTATATTACCATCTGAGGCACTTCTATGGTGTTGATCTATTGACCGTCTTGCCATACTCAAAGTATCAGTGCTACGAAACCTGATATTGTCCTTCAAGATCTGAAGAACAAGATCATTTACGTGATTGAATTCTCGGCACCAGCCGATGGTAATATAACGACAAAGGAGGAAGAAAAACGGGCGAAATATCGAGCACTTCTTTTCGAGCTGAGCAGGCTGTACCAAGGCTACAAAGTCCGTCTTGTAGTTCTCATAATCGGCTGTCTTGGAGGTATGAAAGCTTAATTTATTAGCCAACTCAACAAGATTCCGGCTTGCCAGCGTCAGCCTCATTCCATCGCGAACCGGATGAGAAAGGCTGTTCTTCTGGGATCACTTCATCTGGTCCGTCAACACTGTTCCTCATAACATTCTACGAAGATTGACAGCTCTAAAAAAGTATCCAGAAGTGAAACCTTCATCTGCAACTGTCCCGTCTGCCGCGTAGGGTCATCCGCGGCGAGAGACCTGACTCCAAGGAACAGTGTTGCCCTATGTTATCTCGCGTAAATTTCCCGCTCTTGCTTACCTTCTAGGACATAAGGAGCAGGAGCGGATGACGTAAACGTTCTAATTGCGTCGGGATTGGTTGCTTTAAGGAACCATGATCGTAGCTTCCAGAGTCTACAAATTCTCATATAAAATGATGATAAAAATGATTTGATACAAGTCTGGAGTGGATGAGAGTTGATAGCATTTTAATGAGAAGCTGTTGATAGAAAAGTATACAATTTCTGCATGGATAAAGTTGGATAGTAACTTCCAAGACTCTAGGAAATATCTCTTACACAACAATAATAATAAAAAAATTAAAACCACCCCTAGCACAATCGAAGAATCCCGTCTTAGCTGCATTCGACTAAAATTGACAACCAAATTTGGAGTTGAAAATATTCATACCAGTCTTAGAAAGGTGTCTATGGTGCTATAAAGATATTAGCCAGAGACTTTGGAATGTGCTTGTGGTGATTATTTTTAATTTTTAATTATTTTGGCGGTTTTAGTTGAAGCCAGCTGAGACCGGGTTCGTTAAATGTACTAGGGATAGTTCTAGTGGACTGTTGAACATAAATGCATCTATGGAGATGTTAGCCAGAGTCTTCAGAATGTGCTTGTGGTAATTATTGTTAATTTTTAATTATTTTAGCGGTTTTACTTAAAGATGGCTGAGAACGGGTTCGTTGAATGTACCAGGGGTAGTTTTTCATGTTTCTGAGTATTTCTTTGGCTGTTTCAGCTGAAGGAAGATGAGAAATGGTTCATTAAATGTACTAGGAGTTGTTTTTTGGGTTTCTTGAACATTGGTGTGGACATGAGGATATGGAATAGTCCTTGAGTAGGTGTGTAGGGTGAATATTTTTATTTTGAAATTTTTTGACTGTTCTAGTTGAAGGCAGCTGAGACCCGGTTCGCTACATGTGCCAGGGATTTTTTTTGTACAGGTTAGTTTGCCATTTTGTAAGTACAGGTTAGTTTCGACTTGACGTCATGTACGTCTCCCAGGAAAAGTTGAAAAGGAAGTGTTGGCCCACAATAATGTAATTTAATTGATCCATTATCCATTCCTGGATACAAAAAAAACTCACAAAAACAAAAACAAAATTAGTTCCGCCATCCAAATAACTCATTGTATTATCACTTACAATTATGCACACCAATTTGTGTATTAAGATCTGTCAACATTTTGGTGAGTTTTTTAGGTTATACAGTCTATCTTTGAATTTTGTTTGACTGTTTCAGCTTAAGGCATGTGAGACCTGGTTTAATAAATGTACCAGTGGTTGTTTTTTGGGTTTGTTGAATATTAATGTGGGAATGAGGATATGTTCAAGAGTGTTGGGATGGTGTCTGGGGTGATTATTTTTTATGTAAAATTGGTTTGGCCGTTATAGCTGAAAGCATTTTAAACGCGGTTTCGTACATGTATTAGGGATCACTTTTAACTGTGTTTGATTACTACTGTGGGACTAGAATACAGGGTGTCCATGTATTCAAAATACATCTTCATATTTTCTGATTCCTTGCAAAAAACTGAATAGAAAATGATCAATAAAAAAATTTGATTAAATGCATAATTACCGAGTAATTAGCAATTAAAGATTAACCACTCAAAACAATGCGTTAGATAGCCGACAGTCCATGTGTTATCGCTAAGAGTGTGTGAGAATATAAGTTCAGAACGTATAATTTCTCCTCCGTTTATTTTTGTAGGAGGCTTTGACTCTTTAGTGCAACTTCACACTTAAACGAGGTTTGAAAATTAAAAAGTAACTTTTTCGTAGCAACCAAATTAGAAAACATTGCTCAACGAGTTAATTCACGGAATTCGTGGAATTTGCGGAATTTATGGTATTCACGGAATTCACGGAATGCACGAAATTCATGAAATTCACGGAATTCACGAACTTCAAAGAATTCGTGGAATTCAGACTGTCCGTACCAGTAAAAAACATTTTCGGTACCGGTAAAAAAAAATACCGGTACCGACAATTTTTTTTACCGGTTTTTGAACCGTGTATGAAATTCAAGAAATTCAATGAGCTCACGGAATTCATGGAATTTATGGAATTCACGGAATTAACGGAGTTCATGAAATTCACGGAATTGACGGAATTCTAAGAATTCTCGGAATTCACGAAACTCAAAGAATTCGTGGAACTCACACTGTCGGTACCCGTAAAAAAATGGTCGGAACCAGTAAAAAAACATTACCGGTACCGGCATTCATGTAATTCACAGAATTCAGGGAATTAACGAAATTCAACCGAGCAAGTCACGCCTACCCCGAAAGGGAAATGGCTTAATGGTATAATAAAAAAAGCAATTCACGAAATTCACCCCTTCGAACAGCATGTGGCGGCTGGATGGCACCCCTGTAACTGGTCGCAGAAATAATGTTGGTCAAACCCCTACCCCTTTCCAACACTTCATGGGGGCGGGAAGGCAACCCTGTGTCTGGTCACAGAAATAATGTTGGTCAAAGCTCGATCCCTGCATCTCTCTGATTCGTCTTCTGGGATTAATCAAAAAAATAAGTTCAGTTTTACCACCAACCTTTTCTAATTTTTTTTAGCCTGCGACATCGACTAGCAAGATTGTACCGGCTTTGCATACAAAACCTTTTAAATACTATAAATTCTTCCGAATTCTCCGAATTTTGATACAATCATTGCATTGTTTCGAATTCTTTCACAATTAGTCTAGTTAGTCGACTGCTAAGCTAGTAGTGAATTAATATGTACTTGTTAATTGATTCCCTTAGAATTCTCACGAATTTTGTAGAATTCTCTTCAAAATGCTTTTTTTTATTAATTTGAAGAGTTTTTAATACTTTTAAACCTATGAGAATACAGATTAAATTATTTGAAATTTAAAGATTTTTGAATTCTCCAAATTCCTCTGAATTCGCTGAATTCTACTAAATCCATCGCAAATTTCGTAAGTCTTACCCAATAAGTCAAGTTAAGACGACGGCCTAGCTACCAGTGAATGAAGACGTACTCGTCTTTTGAATTCCGGAAAGTTGTCATGAATTCTGTGGAATACCTTCCAACACTTTAGAATTAATTTAAAGAATTTCAAATACTTTTCACGCTATGAAAATACGCAATCAGTAGTTTAGAATATGTAGAAAGACTCATAATTCCTATAAATTCTTCAGAATTTTTCTGAATTCTAATAAAATCATAGCACTATTCCTAATTATTTCCCAATTAGTCAAGTTTGGGAGTCGGCGTGCGTACGACTGAAGGAAGATGTACCCTTTATTTGAATTACACACGATTCTAAACTAAAACCATAGCACTATTCCTAATTCTTTCCACAATTTTAAAAACTTTGAAGCAATGATAATAAACATTGAATTCTTTGGAATTTAAAAACATTGAGTCTTGCTTTTTATAACCGTCGTCTCAACTTGACTTATTGTGCGATGGATTTAGTAGAATTCAGCGAATTCAGAGGAATTTGGAGAATTTAAAAATCTTTATATTTCAAATAATTTAATCTGTATTCTCATAGGTTGAAAAGTAATTAAAGCTCTTCAAATTAATGAAAAAAAAAACATTTTGAAGTGAATTCTACAAAATTCGTGTAAATTCTGCGGGATTTAATTAACAAGTACATCTTCATTCACTGCTAGCTGCAGTCGACTAACTAGACTAATTGTGAAAGAATTAGAAACACTGCAATGATTGTATCAAACTTCGGAGAATTCCGGAGAATTCGGAGGAATTTACAGCATTTAAAAGGTTGTGTATGCAAAACCGGTGCCGGTAAAAAAAATTGTCGGTACCGGTAAAAAAAAAGTTGTCGGTACCTGTAAACAAAATTGTCGATAGATCTTAAATTGCCGGCAAAAATATTTAAAAATTTATTTTTCTCCCATGTGTTTATTTCTACTGTTTGATCCTCAATATCGGCCATCTTGCTAGTTGACGTCACAGCCCAAAAGAAATTAGAAAATGTTAGGGGTAAAACTGAACTTATTTCTGTGATTTATCACAGAAGACGAATTAGAGAGATGCATGGATAGGGCTTTGACCAACATTATTTCTGCGACTAGTCACAGGGGTGCCTTGCGTCGCCAAGAGATATTGGAAAGGGGTAGTTGTTTGACCAACATTATTTCTATGACCAGTCACAGGGGTGCTTTCCAGCACCCACGAAATGTCGGAAAGGGGTAGGGGTTTTACCATCATTAATTCTGTGTCCAGTCGCAGGGGCACCACCCAGCCGCCACGAGCTGTTGGAAGGGGTGAATTTCATGAATTCCTTGAATTTCGTTAATTCCCTGAATTCTGTGAATTCCGTGCATTCAGTGAACTCCTTGAATTAAAGGTTCAAAAACCGATAAAAAAAATTGTCGGTACCGGTAATTTTTTTTACCGGTACCGACAGTGTAAATTCCACGAATTCTTTGAAATTTGTGAATTCCGAGAATTCTTGGAATTCCGTGGACTCCATCAACTCCTTGAATTCCATGCACTTCATGAATTC
>CAKNYM010045282.1:53450-85375 GCA_932195095.1 Andricus curvator
CCATAAATTCCGTGAATTCCATAAATTCCGTGAATTCCATAAATTCCATGTGTTCCGTGAATTCCATGAATTTTGCGAAATCCATGAATTCCCTGAATTCCTCGAATTCTTTGAATTACGTTAATTCCATGAATTCCGTGAATTCTTTGAATTCCATGAACTCCTTGAGTTCCATGAATTTCTTAAATTCCGTAAATTCCTTGAATTCCTTGAATTTCATGTACGGTTCAAAAACCGGTACCGACCATTTTTTTTACCCGTACCGACAGTTTATACACTTCGTATTTAAAAGTCTTGAAAATCTAAATAATTCAATGTATTCAAAAGTGTTTAGGGTAATTCAAAAATGTTAAAGTAATTATTTCTACAGAACTAGAAGGAATTCTGCGGAATGCTAAGAATTCAGGAGGATTCTACAGATTTCAAACAACGCATGCATTTTAATTAACTCGTCGAGCAATATTTTCTAATTTGGTTGCTACGAAAAAGATACTTTTTAATTTTCGAATCTCGTTTAAGTGTGAAGTTGCACCAAAGAGTCAAAACCTGCTACAAAAATAAACGGAGGGAAAATTATACGTTATGAACTTGTATTCTCACACACTGCTAGCGATGGCACATGGACTGTCGGCTATCTAACGCATTTTTTTGATTGGATAACCTGTAATTGCTAATTACTCGGTAATTATGCATTTAATCAAATTTTTGTATTGATCATTTTCTACTCAGTTTTTCGCAAGGAATCAGAAAATATAAATATGTATTTTGAATAAATGGACACCCTACACTAGGGCTTGGAAATATCCCTGGGATGATCATTTTAAATTACAATTTTTTTTGGCATTTTCAGTTGAAGGCAGCTGTGACGGGGTTCGTTACATGTGCTAGAGGTAGTTCCTAAAGGTTGCCGAATATTATTTCGGCGATGGTTATATTAACTATAGTCTTGGAAAAGTGTTTGTGGTAATTGTTTTTAATTTCAAATTATTTTTGTGGTTTTAGTTGAAGGCAGCTGAAGCGGGGTTCGTTCAATGTGCTAGGGGTAGTTTTTCCGGTTGATGGATATTACTGCGGCGATGGTAATATTAACTGGAGTCTTAGGAAAGCGTCCCCCAAAATCAGATTAAAAAAAAAAGCCCAAAAATCGCGATTAGTGCCCAAAATGAGCCCAAAAATGCCCAAAATTCTGAAAGGTTTACATTGAGGTCAAGTGCATAAATTATTTTAAGTGTAGTTCTTAGGAGATAGAGATTGTTTTTTGGAAAATAATGTTTGCAGTTTCGGAGAGCCCAAAAAAGCCCAAAATTCTGGCGCTATTGATTTTTTTAATTTCTCAAATTTGCTGTAGTGGAGCTGCTGACAGCCAGCACCTCCACCAATCTGCAAAAGAGCAATTATTAGTAGTTGTTTGCTAAAATAGTTGTTTCCCTTCTTTCATTCTGCAGGATTTTTCGCTTATTTTGGTTTACAGGAATATCTTGTGGAACAGCATGTTTCAAAAGAAGAAGAGCCTACAAAATAGGTGCTCAATGAAAAAATGATATTCCGGTATGCTATGCTATTTCAAACATTTTTGATTGAAACATTCGGAATAATGTGTACAATATTTACTGGTTTGAAAGATTATTATTAGTTATAAACTGTTCATATGAAAACTCTTTACCAATTACTACTTATGTTACCAATTTTGATTTGTACAATAGCTACCTGGATGATCTGCATGTTCGTTACTCTTCCCGAAATTTGACAGAAAGTCCCTCGTTTTGGGCGACACACCTAATGATATTTCTGTGAAAAGAAGGACAAGATTGTTAGTTATGTAATGGTAAAATTGTCCCACTAATAGGAAAAGCGCAATTCGAAAATCCATTTTATTTGGTATCAGTCAGTTACAACATAAATTTTGAAACAAAAATTTGACAAGTAATTCTAAAATATATCTTAATTTTTTCGTTTGAATTAATTAGAAACCTATAATTGTAAAAAGATTAGTAAAAGAACGCGTTTGCGTAACACTTTTTTCAATTTGACAATTGATAACTTCACTGTAAATAAAAAAATATATTTACACACTTAATCTATTTCGCTTTACTTCAAAATACAATCAAAATTCAAAATCGTCATTTGGGGACGAACAAGTGACGCGGAATTTACAAGGTCATTATTTTAAAAACTCATTTGAATGCCCTGTAAATGCCAGATTTTGTAGTTTTTCTCCCTAAAAGATATTTTTCTCGAAAATATATAAAACTTCCAAGGTTGCGAGTTTTAAAGAGAAAAGTTTCATATTCCGGCTTCGAAACTTGAAAATTCGGCAAAAATCGGCGAAGAGAAATCGAATCCTCTGAAGTATAAAGTTTTCATTGAAAACACTATAAAAAAGACTAATTAAGATAAGTAGGTTCTAAAAGTCTATCTAAGTATTATACATAATAATTTATTCTTTACTTACCAACGGAGTTAAGAATAACGTATAAGGTTAAGGCCACAGCATAAAGGATCATCATTTTCTCGAAATTTGGGAAAAACTGATAGACGCAGAATTTAGTGTCATGAAATCTTTCAATTAGTATCACATATCTTATTTAGTAGAAGATAAACTCTCGCACGTGTACGTTTATTTTACCTTGAGAAATTCAGATAATTTATTCTTGAAACAAGTTTATGTATTATGTTATTTTATCTTGAGTAAATATAAAATCGCTCTCAGACAAATATTTTTCAGGCAAGTGTTTTACATAATTAAAATTCATCCAAGATCATAGCTTCGATAATAATTTCTCTTTTTTTTAATATTATTTATGTGTCACGTAGATTTCAAAAACTAAAAAAATTTTTTCGATTCTATTTAACAGCATTTTTTTTTTCTAAAATAGTTCATCAAAGGAAGAAAAGTCATCTATAAAAAAATATCATTTTATCATATTTTATCATTTTCAAAAACAAAAACAACCGTTCTTTCATTGAAATTATCCGAAAACAAGTTGAAAGTGATTTTGAAACTGAGTATGAGGCATTATATAACACCTTGTGACTGTTAATAACAATTAATCAAAAAATATCTCAATCTACCGTGTCCTCATAAAAAAATTATTTTTTCATCAATTGTTTTTGTGTTAGCTTAATAATGAAAACTCAAGCGCGAAGTACAGTAACGATCAATATTCAGAGTTGTTATGAATAAATAACAAGTAACAATAAATAACCCAGAAACCCAAATTTTCAATACAAGAATTGAATCCTGAACCATAACACTATCAAAAGAGATGAATTAAAAAAAAAAGATGAAGTTTCAATAAAATACATGCATTTTCAATCATCTAGTTGAATTTTCCAATAAAAAATATAAATTTTTAACTAAATTATGAATCTGGAATAAAAAAAAATTATTTTTAATACATGTGTTCAACTTTCAATCACGTAATTGAAATTTCGATCCTAAAATATGAGTAAATAACACGGAAGTTGATTTTTAACCAAATAGTTCATATTTTAACCAAAAAACATCATATTTGGCAATAAAAAATACGTATGAGAAGTTACGTATATAATTAAAAACATGCGTTTTATAAAAAAAAAGTATATATGACTTGGCAAACGTTTCGACCACGGGTAGGGGTCCTCCTCTGTGCCGGATATTTCATTGAAAAGTAAACTCAAAATTAAATCTTTAGTATGCAATATTTGGTAAAGAAAGGAATTCATGCATCAACTTAGCACTTCTATGTCGTGAAGCTCCTCTCTCTCTCTCTTTCTCTCTCCGTCACTCTCTCGCTTGCTCGCTCTTTCTCTCCGCCTTTCTATCCATCTCTCTATCTCTATACGCTTCCTCTCTGCGTGTTCTTCCCGTGAGAGAGTGACGAAGAGAGAAACAGAGAGAGAGAGAGAGGAGCTGCACGACATAGAAGTGCTAAGTTGATGCATGGATTCCTTCTTTTACCAAATATTGCATACCAAAGATTTCATTTTAAGGTTACTCTTCAATTAAATATCTGTCACTGAGGAGGACCCCTATCCGTGGTCGAAACGTTTGCCAATTCATTTTTTTTTTTCATAAAATGCATGTTTGTAATTATATATGTAACTTCTCATAAGACCCTAATGCCACTACAAAAATCTTCATAAACAATTTTAATGATTGGGTGAATTAAATCCGACATCTTTCAAAAAAGCAGTAAAGATGTCACTGAACAATTAAATAAAATCGTTTGCTTTTCCATTTATCGTATAGAGTATAAGACTTCTTAGTTTTTTTCGTAGATGCATTCGAGGCTCTCACGCCTGGGACTTCCTTGAAAAACTCTTGGGAAGCGAAGTCCTTGGAATTTAAATAAAATGAAATCATGTAGCTACAAAATTACATTGTTTTGAAAGAAAAAGGTATCTCAAATTCTACTTTAAATCTTAAAAATGGTTTCACTGAGAAAATACCAAGTAAATAACGATAAGAACTGTTTGCATATGGTGATGCTAACGTTTCCTTGAGGGAGGTATATTTTTATTTCGAATCGGTTAGCATGCAGTGGACTCCTAAGTTTTCAAGTGAAGCAAAGAGTCATATGACAGCTTGATTCTTTGGTAAGCAATTTTTAACATTTCATTCTGTAGAAAAAATTCAGTACCAAATTTTAAAATATTTTTCACTAAAAACTCAATCTCAAGGTTATCGGTCGATTTCTATAAATTCTAAAACTGAAATTTAATAATCAATGTTAACAAGTTATTTATTGATTAACTTTGTAGCATATGTTTTAAATATTAAACAATCAATTTGATGGTCGACGTATACTCACCGCCTACAATTATAATGGAGAGTTAACTGATTTCACATAATTTAATATTCTTAGCTTTTTCTTCATCTTATCATTAGTAAATATTAGAGATTGAATTATTATTAAAATTTATTTTTATTGAAAAATTCTTTTCACAATATAAAGAGAAGTGATGTAATAGCCAAAAATTAACATTAATTTGTTTCTATATAAAATATCGTCGATATATAAATTTTTTGCCCAACAACAAGACTCCTTGGACTAATATTAAAAGTAAAGAATACAGAATTCTGATTGGGGAACGATTGTTTTGTTCATGAAGACGTTGCCAATCATCACCCAGCCTAATCACTACACTCTCGTTTGTTATTAATTATTACATATTATTTGATTTAAATTCATGTTTGAAGGGGTGCAGTACAGAACTAGATAACCAACATTGTTGGAATTTTAGCTAAATAGTAGGAACTTTAACCAAATGAGATGGCTTTTCTACCAAAATGTGAATTTTCAATTCAAAAGGACCAATTTTCTATCCAGAAAGACAAGTTTTCAACAAAACAGTTGGATTCTCTAGAAAAGAAAAGACAAAATTACAACAAAATACATCAATTTGAAACCTAAGTGTTGAATTGTCAACTAAAAAGGATCAATTTTGAACCAAAAATGGAATAGTGAAACTTGCAGCTGAAAAAATTGATTTTTGACCCAAAAAAAGAACAAAATTTCAATAAAATTTTCAACCAAAGAGATGGATTTCCAACCACTAAAATGGATTTTTAGCAAAGTAATTCCACTTTCAACAAACTAGTTGAATTTTCAATCAAGACAATTCATTTTTTACCAAAAAATACGAATTTATAAGAAAATTTATCAATTTTAGTCAAATTTAATATTTAATTTCAATACTTTTTTCGTAAAATGAAGATATTGCATTTTGAGGTTAGACTTAGAATTCCTTATCTTAAGGAAAAAGCATTCAAACTAAAATTTTGTTCGCTCTTTAGACACATTTCTATTTCTAAAAGAAGTAATATTAAAATGAGAAAATCGAATTTTGAGGTTAGAACTTCGTTCCAACACTCTTAAGCAATCTGTATAAAAAATATGTTGTGAATTATCTACTATGGGTGTATCTAATATGTATATAATAACTTGTGCTCTTTTCATAAACACTCTGCTTTCTCATTGGCAAAAAATAAATGTGCTTCCACTAGTAATAATCAAATAAAAAGATTTAATTGTAAGGTTAGAGCTTATAAGAAATTCTTACTTGAATCTACGTTTATATTTGGTACCTGGCTATTATCTGAATCCTCATGAGTAGAATTGAAATCCTCATGATCAATCAGTTTATCCCCATCATCGATTTCAACAATAATAATTCGATGTTCTAAAATTTCTGGAACTTGCATTTCGGGTTGCGTTCCACTTTCTTCTTCATCATCTGCATCATTATCTACATAATTTTCAGTAAATAATGAATAACTTGGCTTAAAATTTATATACATTTTGTTATTTGTGTAACTTTAATCCAAACTCAAAATATCTTAAAAATATACAATATATAATAATTTTTCCAATCAATTTCAAGTTTGAGGTTACGTTTCGATTCAAGATAAGTATTCAATACGATTTAACGATTTACTCACCCTCGTTCACATCACGAAAATTGTCTGCTTTCGAACTCGTGGTGTACTAGGCAAATTGTTTATTGCATTATACGCTTAAACTTAGCTGATAAACATGAATTTCATCAACAATAACACACTTTATTTGACAGCAAGGCAATTTCTCTAGATTGGAACTAGGTGGCGTTGCATTACTTGAGCCGGTCTGGCTCCCGATCTGGCCCCTAAGATATTAAATCGTTCAGGGCCAGATCGGTAATCGGGAAAATATATGGCGATTTCTGCACGGGCTGTTAATTGTCTTACGTTGTCAGCAGTCATACTGACAACTTCGATCTACAAGTCGCTCTGTCAAAGTCGCGTACTTTAAACTCTTCGTGAACCAAGTAACGAATCATCAAGTTGTGAACTAAAGTCCCTTTGGCTGAGACTTTCGGTCGTCGTATGAGTCATTTTCCGGATAAAGTCCGCTGGTTTAACGTTCGTGAAAAAGAACTCAGAGTAGATTCGGTAGCTGTTTAGTACCGTGTATCGCTCTACTAGTGAACAGTGATCGTGCATCATTTCATTACAAGAATTGATTTACTTTCAAGTGAATTTCATAGAAATATCCGGTAGAGTTCCGTCGCTGCTCTACGACACATCGGAGATAAAATCGACAAGACAACCTCTCTTGCCATTTCAGGATTAGAGTGGTAATTGTAAGTTTTTGATTGATGTAACTGTTTATCTTTTCTTTATCTTTATAATAAATCATCTGTTATCTTAACCATATCTCCCTTATTTCAAACACTTTATTGATGCAATCCCCATAGGATTGATAGCGACTACGAACCCACAAATAAATAATTAGTCAGGTCTTACCAGCCTGACATAATCAGCAGGAATGATCTCTCTCTTTCGCACTTTTTCCAAACTACCCTCGCCTCTTGCTCGGGACGTGATATATGCAAAAATCGTATATTATACTTTCACGTCAAATGAAGACAGATACGGGAAAAGATGTTGGGAAAATAATTGATGCTTCCTAAAATATCTACAAAGGTTCTCTTAACCATTTTTAGACAGGATTCGTCTTCTCGGTTTTATTAATAGATGATACTGTGACATCTGGATAAATACTTCATTTACGGCACTAACCTAAAGTTTTACAGATCCTCGTTTAGCTCGACGTTCATCCTTACAGTTAAGAAAACTTAACCATATTGATTTTGCCGAAGCGGGATTTGAGGAGAAACAGAGAGAGAGAGAGGTTATCAAATAAACTGCAATGATTTGATTTATTACCCAAATTGAGTAGATTTATTTTTGCTCATTACAATTAGTGAAATTGCAATAGTAATTCCCGTAGTGACTGGTCAGATTTCCGAGTATTTGCTTTTCCCAGGATGAGGCAGCTTTTAAAGAAAAGGGCAAGATTCGAATAAGATTTTAGGTGAAGGGACAGAGAATTAAGCAGTGAAATTGAAATAATTCGGTACTTACTCAAATTATTATTGTTGAACCCCGCGCTCCAGTTCCAGGAGAATGTCCAGGATTCTCTTGTGAAAGATTCTGGTGACCTTCAAGTTCTCTCGAAGTGTCCAGATATCTCCCGGCAACGGAGGAGGTTTCATCGATTGAACGCCAGATGAATCCTGGGTTTTAAGTTTAGGAAGCCAAATAGATTCGGGATTTTATCTTTATTATTTCTATTCACTACACCAATTTACACAAAACACATATGCCTAATATTCTGCACAACACCAATGTGATACAATTTTAACCCTCACAGAATTTATGACGACAAACACTGAACTTGCTACAAGACTAAACGGAGATACTAAAGATCGATAAGGCTAGCAAATTCGTACCCCATTTCTAGATACATTGATTGGTAGCCATTTTGGGTTTTACCTTTTAACTGTACGCGAAGAGGGGAGACTGGAAAACTCATAACTAATAAGGTTTTTAGGGTGAAGCCGCATGCGACGTGTGCTATTCTTTGGTGGATCAATACAAAGCGGATTTGTATTTTTTATAAACAATTGTAATTTATAATTATCGTTACGTCGCAGGACGTAACAATACTATGAAAAAAATCAAACATTCAAATTTTGAGCCAAAGTACGCAAGATACGCAAAAATTCTAAAATAAGGAGTTTTCCTTTTGTCTATTAAAAATTCTATAAAATAATTCCTAATTTAAGTATAACAACGAGTGATGAGGAAGAAAGTCTGCGCAAAGGATTGTTGATTACTCTTAAACCATTAACGATATTACAAAATCCTAAGAAGTAACAATAAACAATATTATCGAACGCCCATAGTTAAAATTTCACGTTGATCGGTACAATAGATTTCACTTTAACTGTGCGCAAGGAAAAAAGCAAATTGTTTGATTGCGCATAAACACTAAAATTTATTAAACAAATTTGGTTATCATGAATTCCTTGAACAAAGCAGTAGAGAGGAGTACTGCCCATACCTAGTTAAATTTTGGTGCTAATCGTTACCATAAAATTGCTGTAGACGTAGAAAAAGGTAAAGAGCCAATTTTGTCTTTTATAAAATCCTTAAAATTTTTTAACTTATTAAGGTATCGTAAAGTCCTGAAAAATAATACTAGAAAATGATTCAGTGGACGTCTAGTTAAAATTAGTTACTAATCGGTTTCATAGGTTCATCTGTGTCTCTTAAAAAACTTGAAAAATTCTCCTTTCTAGTGATTTTCCAGACTGAAAATTTCAGTCTTGACATCATCAGGCTCAATTTTTCAACAAATTCATTTGATTTTGCATCGTACCGCTCTCAGCTGAGTTTCATTCAGAACGGTTAAGAATTGCGCTTTGAACCCAACAAAAGTTGACAACCTACAGTTTTCTCGAGAAAAATAGCTTTTGGGTATTTTTAAAAATTGTTTTTGATGGCTTTTTGCTACCGCAAATATTGATTTTGGTAATTTTCATTTTTCGAAAAACTTTAATTTTGGTACTTATTTTTACGGCATTTTTCTACCAACGGGACTTTAAAACTTACGAAAAATGATGTGATCCCGAGTTCAGTTTTGCCTTTGATATGTAATGTCCTTACTTTATTAGTTTCTGAAATTTCAGCCATTTACTCATTTTTGGAATTTGAAACTTTGGCAAGAGGTAACTGAATTATTGTAAAAAACTGAAGCCATTAGACGTTGAGAAATTTTTCTCTATATTTTATAGTGCGGTATTACATATGGAGAGTTCACAGACAAAAAAAGTGTACTCTTCATAGCTATTTCAGAGTAATCTTTGCCTGCAACAAAAATTACCTTTAGGTGTTAATATTCACCCACCACATGGGAAATGGTTACCATATCATCTCTATTGAATCTTGCTTTGTTTCGATGCAAAAAAATGCAACTTTATCTACTTGAAAATTACCCGCAACAAAAATTCACTTCTGTTTTTTCTGTGTTATTATAGGTACATCATAATCAGTTTATTATAATTTCCCTCCTGAAATATTTTCGCAAGAGAATAAAAAGAAACTTTTTTATGTGTTTCCGGAGAAGTGAGACTGGGACATTGGCGATAGATGTTAGCCTTTAAGAATGGTGATATATTGTCTTTTCATTGTAATTACCAGTTATTGTTAGGATTTTCATCCGATTGTGGATTACAAACAATATTATACTCGACTTTTAAATTTTCCTTAATTGAATGATGATTTTGGTTTACATTTGGTTAAAATGTACTACCCTATAATACTTTGATATTGGGCAATTGTAGCCTATAGGATTGTCGTGGATTTCTTTTCGGTTCATTTCGTAAACCGCGCCGCTTTCCATGTTCATTTTCGCCCGTTTTGAAATGCCCTGATTATTACGCGTATATATTCCACGAAGAGCTGTATTATTACGCTCCAAGATCGCCACGATGTCATCAGTGAGTGTTGTTAAAACATATCGTTCTTCGATTGGTATGGGCGCAGAAGCACCACGCGCTGCTCTCAATTCAATTGGTTTATTGGCAGGGAAAGTGTATCTGCGAATTACGTATACCCGGTGCGGATTCCAGTGGGGATTGAGCCTAAGAAATCTACATTGGTCAGGTTCATATCCAAGTATGGTTGAATGACGAAGGTTTGTACGAGGAGACCTCGACGTTCTACGAACAGAAGGCTCCGCAGGAGGCGAAGACCTGTCCAGAGAATAAGATGGTGTGCAGCGAGGAAAACCAGGAAGAGGGTCCTCATTCGGTAAACACTCGACTTGCAAACTCAACTCTGCAACCAGAAGCATATAGTATCAATTTTTTTTTAAATACACAATCGTATGTAGGTACTGACTGTGTGCAATTTCCAAATGGAAATTCAGAAATGACTGACAGCGCGCGAGGCGGCGACTACAGAACTAATGGCTGTATGTTTTCTATGGATGGAGATAGGCTACGCGTAAACAGTCCAAATTATTCTTATTGTTCTTTCAAATTGGACTTGAAAAACTAATTGTGGATAATTTCTTGTGGACCAAGGTTTGGGATCAAACTTTAGAGGATGTTGAAAAATTCGACTTAGAAGAGCCAACTCTTCCACGGTAGAGAAAAATGCCAACAAAATTGGATACGGGATCCAACGTTGCAACTCGCAGTTTTGAAAATCCTGAAAAAATGTACCGACAGATTTTTTTCGCGATTTTCGATCGAGTGCTCGAATCTTTACGAGAAAGGTTCGACACATACGCGTCTAAAGTTTTCAAAACTTTGGAATCTTTTGCGATTGGCAAATAAGTAAGAGACGATTAATTGAACGTGGAAGCTATAGTACAATTCTATAAAGATGATTTTTCAAAAGACGAGCTCGTCAGCGATAGAGAAATGTTTTTGAGTCTAAATTTCAACTTTATACGGCGTTGTCAGTTTTTTTACGGCAAAACGATTGGGCGATACATATTTTTACAGAATTCGTGAAAGTCATTCGCTTGTGCATAACGATACCTGGATCACCATGCAAAAACGAATGAAGCTTTTTCCATTTTCAAACGTTTAAAGAACTATGTTCGCTCGACAATGGGGCAGGTCGGATTAAACAATACACCCAACTCTTGGATTCTGTCCCCCCGGTCTCGGCCTTCCTAGAACTGCTGGCTCACGCAGATTCTCAGCGCGCAGGGCGAGAGACGGTTGCGAATCTTGCTTGAAACACACCAGGAGCGTAGTGCAAACGCGCAGTGGGCGGATACTCACATGTGGAAATTGCGCAATGTTGTGTATTTCAATTAGAAACGGTTCATACGGCCCTGACAATATTCAAAATCACCCAAAAAATTCCATTGACTTCAGATAAATGGGAGTGAATATAATTATTGAATAGGAATGTAATAAAATCCAAAAAATTCCAGGTAAATTTGGAAGTCTTTTGATTCAAGTAAAAAAAAATTTAAAATCCAAAAAGATTCACTGAAATCAGTGGATTTCAAGAGAAGTGCAAAGAATTAAGTATGAGTTGCAAAAACTTAAAAAAATTCACTTAAATCCAGAAACCCTTTGTTTTCTGTTCTATGCTAGTACAAGGAGCGACTAAAGTGATATATTTATTTCAAAAAGTGACGACAGTGACTTTATCTTAAAAGAGTGACTAAAAAAGGATTTGAGGAAAAAAAGCGACTGTGTGAAAGCCATGAGTACATATAGAAATAAGCATGGTATATATTTCTCGTATACATAAACTAAAAAATTAACAACAAAAATGTGATTCAATGATAACTAGTTTCTTTTGAAAAGTAGGCACTGACTACACTGTATGTACTGATTTGTAACAGTATACAAATTGAAAAAATTAAATAATACATCACTGTGATTTACATACGATACTTTATGGCATAATAAGCTGAGATTGGGCGATTGGGGCCTACTGCAGCTTCCCCGATTTCAGCTTGGGTCATTGGGCTAATCGCGCCGCTTACCGTATTGATTTTTGCTCGTCCTTTATTGCGTATTCGATTATTATATTTATATATTCCAGCAAAAGTATCAGTACTGTTCAATATGGCAAAGACGTCACCATCCGATGTTGATAATACAATTTGTTCTTGGGTTGGCATGGGACCATAGCGATTCCGTCCTGTGAGTATTTGAATTGGTTTAGCCGCAGGAAAAGTGTATCTTCGAAGTTCGTATAACCGGTTCGGATTCATATAAGGAATAAGGCGAATAAATGGAAGTTGGTCAAGTCCATATATACGTCCGTCAGATGAAGAAAGTCTGGTAGGTGCAGTTATCAACACGGCAGGAGGAGACCGGGACCTGGAACGAACAGGAGGTGTGGTAGGAGAAGTAGACCTGGTTGAAGAATGAGGTCTGGTAGGAGAAAGAGAAGTGGCAGGAGGATGTTGTCTGTCAGAAGAAAAAGAAGAAGATGGGCCGCCAAGAGGAACAACAGAAATAGGAGGGCCATTAGGCAAACATTCAAACTGTGAGCCTAACTCTGCAAGAAGAAAAAGACGATTATATTTCTTTGAGTAAGGAATGTTTTTGCATTACTATAAGTTTTGTTGTCATGCCTTCTTTTTTAAATATATTATTTTGAATTTGGTGTTCTATCAGAAAGTGAGAGTTGATGTCATGTTGAACATTCAATAATAATTAAAAAATTAAAAATATTGCTGCACCTAATTGATTTTAATTATGCATTTGCTCGTGTAGACATGGAAACAGGAATCCTACCGGGAGACGGCTAGATAGCCCTAGTTTCAACTAGCCTTAGTATTTAAGTGATCATGTATCCTTTTTGCGCAAAAACGGATATGAAGCTCTTTATGAGCAAGAAGAAGAGCAACATCCTCTAGCGAATATACCACCTTTGCATATAGCCGATAATGCAAACTTGAGAAGTAGGAGATCTATCCATCAAAAAGTCTATCTCAGTTGTAGTTTACGAGAAAGCACTCTCTCTGCTCAGCGACAATAGAAGTAACTATACTTCAGTACGGCTGAGTAAGACTCGCGAGCGTATTGCACAGTTTCAGTTAAAAATTGAAACGGCGAAACGGCCTGCATCAAATATTCAGTGCGTGATTAGCTACATAACATCAAATAAAAAATTCACTCCAAAAGTTAGGGCACTTGCTCGAAACTTAAGGAAAGCAAATCACACGCCGAACAAGTGTAAACTGTTAAACATTAAGCACCACTGGACGCAAAATATAAGACCTTTTTCAACAGCGAAACAGCGCCTTGAACAACGAGTAAAGTGGATTGAGGAAAATTCCTTCCTTTCTACTCATCCTTCCCGTCTGTTGAATAAAACGTCACGTGCCGTTAAAAATCCGCCCAGTCGAGAAGAGATTCAAGTCATCTGGGAGCAAGTATATGGAGATACTTATAAGCTAAATGAAGACGCTTCAGATATATCACTCTTTCGTAGCTTTTGCCAAAGGCAAAGTTTACAAGGTCCAGAGGAAGAGTTTCTAGTGGACACTCTTCCTCTAGGTGAAGGGGCCAGAAAGAATCATCAACTTTTGGTGGAAGAAGTTCACTTCTACGCGCCAACATCTAGCTCGTATATTTACTACTTTCTTAAACGGAGAACAACCCATCCCGCAGTGGCTAGTGGAAGGACGCACGGTATTGATCCCTAAGACCGGAGATTTGTCAAGTCCAAAGAACTACAGGCCCATAGCTTGTTTAAATATGAAGTACAGGCTATTCACGGGCATCCTCAAAGAGAGGATATTAACATCTATGGAGCCGGTATGGAGTGCAATAGTTGAACAGCGTGGATGCAATTGAGGCATTCGATAACACGAACCATGAGCTACTTATTGAGCTCCTTGAGTGCCTGGAGGTGAATCCAAAAATAGTGAGATGCACAAAAGACCTTATGCTGTTGAGGCGGACAAGATTTGTCATAACATGTGACAAGAGATAAGGGACTACCAGTTATATCACATATAAGGGGGGGTTCTTCCAAGGAGACTCTCTAAGTCCGATACTTTTCTGCATCTCCCTCTTGCCTCTATCTATTGTGCTCCGAGGCAAAAGCTCTGGATACTTATGTGGGCCGGCGAACAGAAGAGAATATAATGTCAACCACCTTTTATACATGAACGACCTTAAACTCTTTGCTTTTACGAAAGAGGACATTAAGATCCTTTCAGAGGCGGCAAATAGGTACTGTAAAGCGATTGGCATGAGCTTCGGAATATACAAGTGTGCCTGCGCCCACCTACACCAAGGAAATCTAGAAACTACATCATCGCGTGATGATCAGGATGTTCAACTCATAGGTGGAAATACCATTCAATATCTTGATAATGGAGAATCATATATACATCTTGGAATACCGCAAGCGGAAACCCAAGATGTGCGGGTGATATAAACGGCCCTCGCAAAGAAGTATCGCCAAATTCTTAGAAAAATTTGAGCTTCCGAATTATCTGGAAATAATTAGATCCAGGCGACCAATATGCTGGCCGTTCCTATTCTCTTATGCGACTCATGCATCAACATGAGTTCGTCAATGCTGCGGCGTTTCTATACCTTGCCGCATTTAGGGCCGCAGAGGAGCTTGGTCTTCCATTTGATTCCAGCGAAACTACACATGGCCTAGTATCACTAACACCTTTGATGCTCAAAAGTCGTGTTTAGGAAGCAGAACATCAGCTTCTACTAAGAGAATATGCTGACAAGCCCCTTCATGGTAAATTCTACGGTATTATACGTAGAGAAGAGCTCTCGATGGGTCTGTCCAGCATGTTTCTCAAGTCTACTGGATTTGGATCGGAGACTGAGGGATATCTTTTTGCCTGTGAAGACGGCGTTATAGACACCTTGGATTACCGCGAGCGCATAATGAATGTACCTGTAGGCGATACCAACTGCCGAGCGTGCAAGCAACAGCCAGAAACACTTGAACATATTCTCAGTAAATGCTCGAAGTATGCATGCTACGGGTACATACAGAGGCACAATGCGGCTTTAAATGTGTTATATTACCAACTTTGGCACTTCTATGGTGTTGATCTATTGCCAGTCTTATCATACGCCCAGGGGAAACTTGAGTCTGTTGTGGAGAATGACATCTCAGAAATATCAGAATGATATCTCATTTTCCATCACTCAACGTATCAGTGCTACAAAGCCTGATATTGTCCTCCAAGATCTGAAGACGAAGATCATTTACGTGATTGAATTCTCGGCACCAGCCGAAGGTAATAACACGGCAAAAGAGAACAAACGGGCGAAATATCAAGCACTTCTTTTCGAGTTGAGCAGACTGTACCAAGGCTACAAAGTCCATCTTGTAGTTCTCATAATCGGCTGTCTTGGAGGCATGAAAGCTTCATTTCTTAGCCAACTCAACAAAATCCCAGCTTGCCAGCGTCAGGCTCAGTCCATCGCGAGCCGGATGCAAAAGGCTTTTCTTTTGGGATCACTTCATCTAGTCCGTCAACACTGTTCCTCATAACATTCTACAAAGATTGGACACTCTAAAAAAGTATCCAGAGGTGAAACTTTTATCTCCAACTGTGCTGTCTGCCGCGTGAGCTCATCCGCGGCTAGAGACCGGACTCCAAGAAACACTGTTGTACGAAGTCTCTTGCGTGAATTGCCCGCTGTTGCTTACATTCTGGGATAGAAGAAGCAGGAGTGTATCACGTATAAGTTCCAGTTGCGTCATTTTCTACCAAGATATTTTCATACAAACTCTATCAAATCTTATGCAATTAGATAATTTTGATAGAAATAATAAGATTTCTCGACGGATACAATTTCATAGTTGAGATTATGATAAAAATGATTTGATACAAGTCTGGAGTGGATGAGATTTGATAGAATTTTAATGAGAAGCTGTTGATAGAAAAGTATAAGATTTCTGGATGGATAAAGTTGGATAAAAACTTCGAAGACTCTAGTAAATATCTCAATCACAACAGTGACACTAAAAATAATAAAAACTACCCCGTAGCACATTCAAAGAATCCCGTCTTAGCTGCTTTCAACTAGGATTGATAAACAAATTTTGAGTTGAAAATAATCATACCAGTCTCCTTCCCAAGGCTCTTAGCTATATGCCTGATCCCACAGTATTAATTAACGATACCAAAAGTCCACCTCTAGCACATTTAGCCAACCACAGCTTATCAAGCTTAACCTAAAACAACGAAAACGATTTTTATTCAAATATTGGTCAAAGATTCATCTGCGAAAAACTCTCAGATAT
The DNA here is from genome assembly GCA_932195095.1 of Andricus curvator. NCBI lineage: Eukaryota > Metazoa > Arthropoda > Insecta > Hymenoptera > Cynipidae > Andricus > Andricus curvator. The sequence goes on from CAKNYM010045282.1 coordinate 70,036, forward strand.
ACTCTTAACCCCAAAGGTATCTTCAAAACCCCGCTAAAAGCAACCGTTAACTCATTGAACGAAACGCATTTGAGAGGTGGCTAGGGCAAGTATTTTCAATTTTGAATTTTTTGGTAGTTTTAGATAAAAGAAACTGAGACGGGGTTCGTTATATCTTCTACAGGTTTTCTTGTGAGTTTTATAATATTTCTGCCGTTATGGCGATAATCACTACAGTCGTGGGAAGTTGACTGTGGTGACTATCTTTCATTTGAAATTGCTTTGGCTGTTTTAATTAAGTGCACGTAAGATGGGGTTTGTTAAATATATTAAGGGTTGTTTTTTATTTCATTGTGTGGAACAAGCTATGCACGAGAGTCTTGGGTAGCTGTCTGAAGTGATTATTTTTAATTTGAAAACTTTTGGACGGTTCTAGATGAAGGCAGCTGAATCAAGGATCAATAAATGTGCTAGGGGTAGTTCCTAGAGGTGTTTGAATATTACTACGGCGATGGCGATATTAACTAAAGTCTTAGAAAGGTGTCTGGGGTGCTATAAAGATATTAGCCAGAGTCTTTGGAATGTGCTTGTGGTGACTATTTTAATTTTTAATTATTTTGGCGGTTTTAGTTAAAGCCAGCTGAGACGGGGTTCATTAAATGTACTAAGGATACTTCTAGGGGACTGTCGAAGATAACTGCAGCTATGGAGATGTTAGAGAGAGCCTTGAGAATGTGCTTGTGGTTATTATTGTTAATTTTTAATTATTTTGGCGGTTTTCTTAAAGGTAGCTGAGACCGGATTCGTTAAATGTACCAGGGGTAGTTTTTTATGTTGAGTATTTGTTTAGCTGTTTCAGCTGAAGGAAGATGAGAAATGGTTCATTGAATGTACTAGGAGTTGTTTTTTGGGTTTCTTGAACATTACTGTGGGCATAAGGATATGGAATAGTCCTTGGGTATATGTGTGGGGTGAATATTTTTATTTTGAAATTTTTCGACTGTTCTAGTTGAAGGCAGCTGAGACCGGGTTCGCTACATGTGCCAGGGATATTTTTATGTACAGGTTAGTTTGCCATTTTGTAAGTACAGGTTAGTTTCGACTTGACGTCATGTACGTCTCCCAGGAAAAGTTAAAAATGAAGTGTTGGCCCACAATAATGTAATTTAATTCATTCATTTTCCATTCCTGGACAAGAAAAACTCACAAAAACAAAAAACAATAGTTCACCATCCAAACATTTTGGTGAGTTTTTTAGGTTATACAATCTATCTTTGAGTTTTTTTGGGCTGTTTCAGCTTGAGGCAGGTGAGAGCTGGTTCAATAAGTGTACCAGTGTTTGTTTTTTGGGTTTTTTGAATATTACTGTGGGAATGAGGATATGTTCAAGAGTCTTGGGAAGGTGTCTGGGGTGATTATTTTTTCTGTAAAATTGGTTTGGCCGTTATAGCTGAAAGCATTTTAAACGCGGTTTTGTACATGTATTAGAGATTGCTTTTTATTGTGTTTGATTATTACTGTGGGACTAGGATATACACTAGGGTCTTGGGAAGATCCCTGGGATGATCCTTTTTAATCACAATTTTTTTGGCATTTTCAGTTGAAGGCAGCTGTGCCAGGGTTCGTTACATGTGCTAGGGGTAGTTCTTAAAGGTTGCCGAAGATTATTGCGGCGATGGTTATATTAACTATAGTCTTGGAAAAGTATTTGTGGTAATTGTTTTTAATTTCAAATTATTTTTGTGGTTTTATTTGAAGGCAGCTGAAACGGGGTTCGTTGAAAGGTTTACATTGAGGTTAAGTGCATATATTATTTTAGGTGTAGTTTTTAGGAGATAGAGATTGTTTTTTGAAAAATAATGTTTGCAGTTTTGGAGAGCCCAAAAAAGTCCAAAATTCTACAAGAAAGCAATTATTAGTAGGTGTTTGCTAAAATAGTTTTTTTCCCTTTTTCATTCCACAGGAATATCTTATCGAAAAGCGTGCTTCAAAAGTAGAAAGGCCTATAATAAAGGTGCTGAATGAAAAAATAAAATTCCGACATGGTATGCTATTTCGAACATGTTTGACTGAAACATTCGGAATAAGGTGTAAAATATTTACTGGTTTAGAAGATCATTATTAGTTTTAAACTGTTTATATGAAAACTGGTTATCCATTAACACTTCAGTTATCAATTTTAATTTGTACTATAGCTACCTTGATGATCTTCATGTTCGTTACTCTTCCCGAAATTTGACAGAAAGTCCCTCGTTTTGGGGGACACACCTAATGATATTTCTGTGAAAAGAAGAACAACATTGTTAGTTATGCAATGGTAAAATTGTACTACAAATAGTAAAAGCGCAATGTGAAATTCCATTTTATTTGGTATCAATCAGTTACAACATAAATTGTGAAACAAAAATTTGCCAAGTAATTCTAAAAGATATCTTAATTTTTTCGTTTAAATTAATTAGAAACCTATAATTGTGAAAAGGTTAGTAAAAGAACGCGTTTTCGTAACAGTTTTTCCCAGCTGACAATTGATAACTGATTTAACTGCCCTGTATATCACGGATTTTGTTGTTTTTCTCCCTAAAAGATATTTTTCTCAGAAATATATCAAACTTAGTAGGTCCTAAAAGTCTATCTAAGAATTACTCCTAATAATTTGTTCTTTACTTATCAATGGAGTTAACAATAACGTATAAGGTTAAGGCCACAGCATAAAGGATCATCATTTTCTCGAAATTTAGGAAAAACTGATAGACGCAGAATTTTAGGATTTAGTGACATGAAATATTTCAATTAGTATCACATATCTTATTTAGTAGAAGGCAAACTCCCGCACCTGTATGTTTAGTTTACCTTAAGAAACTCGGATAATTTATGTTTGAAGTAAGTTTATATATTCTGTTATTTTATCTTGAGAAGCTCAGAGAATGTAGTATAATGTATACAGAGTAAATATAAAATCGCTCTAAGACAAATATTTTTCAGGCAAGTGTTTTACGCAATTAAAATTCATCCAAGATCATAGCTTCGATAATATTTTTTTTTAATATTAATAATGTGTCATGTAGATTTCAAAAACTAAATTTTTTTTTCAATTCTATTCAACAGCATTTTTTCTTTCTAAAATAGTTCATCAAAGGAAGAAAAGGCATCTATAAAACAATATCATTTTATCATACATTTATCATTTCCAAAAACAACCGTTTCTTTCATTGAAATGATCCTACAACAAGTTAAAAGTGATTTTAAAACTAAGTATGAGGCATTAAATAACACCTTGTGACTGTTAATAACAATTAATCAAAAAATATCTCAATCTACCGTTTCCTCATAAAAAAATTATTTTTTCATCAATTGTTTTTGGTGTTAGCTTAATTATGAAAACTCAAGCGCAAAGTGCAGTAAAGATCAATATTTATAGTTGTTATGAATAAATAACAAGTAACAATGAATAACCCAAAAACCCAAATTTTCAATAAAACAATTGAATCCTCAACCATAACACTACCAAAAGAGATGAATTTAAAAAAAGATGAAGTTTCAATAAAATACATGCTTCCTTGTCTGATATTTTTAAAGGAAATCCTAATCACTGGACGACTAAAACAGAATTTAAGCAAAGTAATGATTTTTTCCGGTTGTAACATTATTTAACATTTAGATCATTGCAACTTTCGCATATCTTTATCTTGTATTCAATTTAGTTAATTACTTCTTAACTCAACTGTATCAGCAACTCTCAATTATAAAAATGTATCTATAATAGTTAGATTTTTCGACCGATTTAATATATTCTGTTAAGGAAATTGGTCCTGAGTATATGCATCGGCAACAATCCTGATACAGTATTCAACCTGAAATAAAAGATTCCATTAGCGACTGTAATTATCCTTCAAGCTTTCAGTAAGTAAAAAGAATCTTTTTCATGGTTCTGTATAAGTGACTAAGTATTTTTTTGAAGGTGGCAAATATTGTCTTCAATAAACTAATGTGATAATTTCAGCAATGGAAGATATTAAACGTTGTTTTTCTGGACAATTTGAAAAGCTGATTTCTGTTTTACTGATCTAATGAATTATACTCTTGAAATAATAATTCATCTTACATCCAATAGTACGTCTTTGCTAATGTTGTGGTTATTTTTGGTCAGTAAGAATTTCATTTTGATAGATTTTAAAAATGAGTGTTTCAAATTTTTGAATAATTATGCAAATTTAGATAATAATTATACATTCCGGTATTCAATTGATTCCTCAAATTGACTCAAAAGTAATTTCATTTACATAAGTATTAAAGGATTATACATGTAGTCGTATGCTCCAGAATCCTGTAAGTTTTTTTTATACTTCTATATCAACAGCTTTTTATTGAAACTCTATAAAATCTTATCCACACCAGACAATATGTATGTACAATGATATATATGTATGGAATCCTGTTTTCTAGAACTGTCATACTAACTCTATCAAATTTTATGCAATTAGAAAATGTTGATAAAAAAGAATATGATTTTTCGACATATACAATTTCATAGAAATTTTGGAGATTCTGATGAAAAGGATTTGGTATAAGTCTGAAGTGAATAAGATTTGATAAAATGTTGAATTTATTTAATATCTCTATTACAACAGTAATAATAAAGGAGCACAAACGACCCCTAGTTGAAGATGATCATACCAGTCTCCTTCCAAAAGCTGTTAGCTATACGCCCAATCTCACGGTAATAATTAACAACGCCAAGAGTACACCTATAGCACATTTCGCGAACCGCAGCTTTTCTAGCTTGACCTAGAATGAATAAAACGATTTTCATTCAAGTATAGGTCAACGATTCATCTGCGAAAGAATCTAAAATATACTCTTAACCCCAAAGGTATCTTCAAAAACCTTCTTAAAGCAACCGTTAACTCATTAAACGAAACGCATTTGGGAGGTGGCTAGGAAGATTGATTTCAATTTTGAATTCTTTTGGCAGTTTGAGATAAAAGCAGCTGATTCGGGGTTTGTTAAATCTTCTACAAGTTTCCTCGTGGGTTTTTTAATATTTCTGTGGCGATAGCAATATTAACTACAATCATTTGAAATTGCTTTGGCTGTTTTAGTTAAGGACAGCTAAGACGGGGTTCGTTAAATATCATTGTGTGGATGAAGCTATGCACAAGAGTCTTGGGCAGATACCTGGGGTGATTATTTTTAATTTGAAACTTTTTTGACGGTTCTAGATGAAGGCAGCTAAGTCAGGGCTCACTGAATGTTCTAGGGATAGTTTTCAGGGGTGATCGAATATTACTGCAGCAGTGTTGATGTTAACTAAGGTCTGGGTAAGATGTCTGGGGTGCTCATTTCTAAATTGAATTTTTCTTGGCTTTTTTAGATTGCAGTAGCTGAGACGAGGTTTGTTTAATATGCTAGGGGTACTTTTTGGGCGTTGCTAAATATGACTGCGGTGATCGCGATATTAATTATATTCTTGTGAAAGTATTGTGTTGATTATTATTTATTTGAAATTTGCGGTTTCAGTTAAAGGAAGCTGAGACTAGTTTCATTAATTGTGCTTGGATAGTTTTCGTGGGCTCTCGAATATTACTGCCTCAATATTAATTGAAATCTTAGGAAGGTGTCTGGGGTACAAATTGTTTACTTAAAATCGTTTTGGCTGTTTCAGCTGAAGGAAGGTGATACGCGGTTCATTAAGTGTACTAGTGGATGTTTTTTGAGTTCGTGGAGTATTACTGTTTTAATGAGGATATGGAGGCCTTGGGTAGGTGTGTAGGTTGAATATTTGTATCCTGAAATGTTGTTGAAAAAATCCTGTCCTGAGAAAATGGGTTGTTTTTCATGGTTGTTGAATATTATTGCGTGGCTTAGGATATGAACGAGAGTCTCGGGTAGGGGTCAGGATTGTTAATTTTTCAATTGAATTTTTTTAGCTGTTTTAATTGAAGGCAGCTAAGATTGGATTCATTAAATGTAGTAGATGTTGTTTTTGGTGTTGTTGTGAATAATAATGCATAGACGAGGATATGAACTAGAGTCTCAGGAAGGTGCCTGGGTTGATTATTTTTACCTTGCATTTTTTTTTGTCTGTTTTAGTTGAAGGCAGCAGAGAGGCAATTCGTTGAATCTACAAGGGGTTCTTTTTGGTCTATAAATATTATTGTGTGGATGTGGATATGTTCGAAAGTCTTGGGAAGATGTCTGGGGTGATTATTTTTAATTTTAAATTTTTTGGCGGTTTTAGACGAAGCCATCTGTAACAGGGTTTCTGGAGTGTACTAGGGGCAGTTATTAAACGTTGCTGAATATTATTGCGGAGATGGCGATAATAACTATAGTCTTGGGGAAGTGTTTGTGGTGATTTTTAAAAAATTTTAAATCATTTTGGCGGTTTTATTTGAAGACAACTGAAACCGGGTTCGTTTAATGTCCTAGGTGTAGTTCTTGGGGCTTGATGAATATTGTTTCGGCAATGGTAATATTAACTAGAGTCTTAGGAAAGCGTCAACCCAAAACCAGATTTGAGAAAAAAAATGAAATAGACCAAAAATCGAAATTAGTGTCCAGAATAACCCAATATTCTGAAAGGTTTACATTTAGGTTAAGTGCATATTTGATTTCAAGTGTAGTTTTTAGGAGATACAGATTGTTTTTTGAAAAATCCGGAATGAGTTTTAAAATATTAACTGTTTTAAAAGATTATTATCAGTTTTAAACTGCTTATGTAAAAACTGTTCATCAATCAACACTACTGTTATCAATTTCAATTTGTAATATAGCTACCTTGATAATCTGCATGTTCGTTACTCTTCCCGAAATTTGATAGAAAGTCCCTCGTTTTGGCCGACATACCTGATGACATTTCTGTGTTAAGACAAACAAGATTGATGAATTTATAATGTTAAAATTGTATTGCAAATAGTGAAAGCGCAATTTGATGTTTCATTCTATATCGTATAGGTAATTCATAATATAAATTGTGAAACCAACGTTTGCCAATTAATTCTAAATTGAAATTGAATGCTCTGATGTATACAGTTTCTATCGAAAAAACTATAAAAGTCTATTTGAGATAAGTAAGACCGAAAAGTATATCTAAATATTATACTTAAGTAGAGAAGAAATAATACGAATAATAATAATTCTTTGTTATCATAGAGTTCACATAGCATTTTACGTTCATTAATATATAATAGATATGTTGCAATGAATTCTAAGTAAAAAAGAAAATGTAAAAAAGAATAATAATTTATTTTTTACTTACCAATGGATTTAGGAATAACGAATAAGGTTAAGACAACATCATAAAGGATCCTCATTTTCTCAAAATGTAGGAAAAACTGATAGCGCAGTAAGTGAAGCGCAGAAGTACAGTAACGATCAGTATTTCTAGTTGTTATGAATAAATAACAAGTAACAATAAATAACACACAACCCAAAATTTTCAATAAAACAGTTGAATCATCAACAATAACAGTATGAAAAGAATTTTTCTTATTATAAAAACGACATGCATTTCAGCCAACTTCATAGCGTTACCTTAACGCTCACTTCATGCGTAACCCGTGGTTACGCATAAAGTTAGCGTACTAACCAGAGAGCTGCCAAGTCGAGAGTATTCTCGAGTTTGCGCAGACCGCTTTTACATAACAATTCTGTCCATACCATTTTGCAAAAATAACCTCAATATATGTGCGAGAAAAGACAAACATATTTCATATAATCTGAAATTCTCGATTATTTAGGAACTTGAACTACCAATTACAGAAAACCTTTAGATCTTTGCCTTCATAAAAGTGTTCCGTCATTGGCTGTTAGTTTTCTGCTTTGCATTTTGGACCTTCATAGAATTCCCCTCTCATAATAACATAATCTATGGCGATCAAAAATTGATTGTTGCGGTCACCTCGGTCTCATACTCTTTTTCTCTTCTCTGGAACGTGGGTCGTTTCAGGTCGTCGTTAGTCGACGTTAAAGAGTTCAGTGTGGTGAAAAGTACCTTAGAAATCCAAAGACTACGATGGCATCGTATGAATTTACCTCTGATGAGGAAATTCAATCATGAAGATAAGGGAATGTAAGTAGTCTTATTTTAATTTATTAGAACCTATCCTCAAAATGATTATTCCCGCGTGTTCGATCACTGCAGAATTTTCCCAATATTCATCTTAGTTTTCGGAGTTTTTAAGTAGTCTCCTTTTCACAGTGATGCACGGAGAAAAATGGAAGGTCATTTGAGCCATGCAGATGTGCAGACAGACTATATTGCAGGGTCAACTATAGGACAGCCCTTGAAGAGGTCTAAAACGACTATCTCTAAAAGATTAAAACAAGAGGTTCAAATCGATCATCTCACAGTGTCGACTTGGTCATCTAGGACGGTCGACTTAAGCGTCATAGAAAGTCGAACCGATCATGAGAGATGGCATAACCGGTCATTATAAAGGGTCGAATCGCTCATCATAGAAGGTCAATTTGGTCATATCAGATAGTCGACTTGATCTCCTCGGACAGTCGACCTGGCCATCTTAAGGGGTCGATTCGATTATCCTACATTATCTATATTTGTTGTCCTTTTCCTACTTATTCCAGTCTCTCTCTTATAAGAGACTGGAAATTATAAAATTAAGTGGAACCTATAAAACCTAAAAATTTATATGAAATACATGAATTCTGAAAGCATTTTTTATTCTTTGTGGAGAGTGAGGTGTATGAGACATAATTTGATATGCAAAAGCAGTGCACATTCGCAATATATTTTTTGGAGCACGGAAGGCTTAGGACACGGCACTGTGTCACGCTGAATTGTAAGATTCCAAACATTGAAGTGAATTCAGAAACCAATATAGTCATTTTCTGCATGCTGAAATTTTTGCACTTTTTCAGTTTGAAACCACACGGTGCCCAAAAATTGATAGCTGAACGTCCAGTTACGCCTTTATCCTAAATTCCTTGGAAGCATGAAATTTGACGTTGAAAATTCAAAAGAATAAACTTAATTCACTTGCAATCATATTCTCTCTTATGCACTTCACTCTCCACGCATATTCGAAATATCAAAAAGCAGTTTAAACTTGTTAAAAATATGTTTAAGTTAAATAAACAGCAAATTTGACGCTAAACGGCTCAAAATGACATTCACTCACTCCGAAATTGCTCTGAACCATGGTTCTCTCAACTCTCGTATCCATTCACACTGCATCCATCGCGTCGACAACTGGATTGGTTGGGGTTGGCGCGCTTATTTGAAATGATTAAATGTGAAAAGGAATTTTAAACAGCAAGTAATATGAGTAAAGTTATTAAAAATAATACTTTGCTCACAAGAAGGAGCTGTAAAGTAAAATTTTAATTATTTATTAGATTTTTTCCTTAAAAATAAATGATAGATTTTAATTTCTAAAGAAAGGAATATATTTTTCTCCTTAAATATGAATTTACAATAATTCCTAATATTCTTATGCACTTTGCATTTATTATTTGTTGTGAACATTGGAATTAAACATTTATTCATTAAAAAATAAAACACGCCAACGGTAACTAATCAGGTTGGCCATCCGCGATGGGTCATTTGCTCTTCCGTGGATGGTCGAAATGAGTGAAAATAAGATGACCGTATTAACCATGCCGAAAGGATACTTCGATTATCCCTGATAGTGAGTCTGACCTTATTACAACACTCAGACTGGCCATGAAATAAGAGTCTCTCTGACTATGTCGAAAAAATTCTGAAATGCTCTTTAGACCATCTAGAAGAATGGACTGGCTCTCTAAATTTTGACCCTCTAACTTTGACCATCAATTTTTCTCCGTGTGGGAGAACGCGGATATCTCTGGCATGCGCAGTAGTGATTCCTGTGTATTTTTAGGTTAGTTTCGACCTAAAAGTACACAGGAATCACTACTGCGCGTGCCAGAGATATCCGCGTTCTCCCATCACTGCCAAAATTCAACACCAAAGTTAGAAATATTCATTTCATCCAATTTTTTCAGGGATCTCACGGGTTATGTCTATGTGATCGATGGCATTATAAAAAGATTATAATTCTGGTCTTTCGATATGAATGATCAGGGAAAATCAAAAATTGGTCACGGAAAACTCAGGGAAATTTGAAAACGAAGTTTTCCGGGTATCCTGAAATTCTACCATTAAGTTGAAAATTTAAATATTTTGTTGAAAATTCAAACTATTTTGTTACGCAGTAATCTTCTTGATCGAAAATTCAACTGCTTTGTTAAATGTTTGCTTTTTTGGATTCATCTTTCTTGGTTGAGAATTAATTATTATTGTTAAAAATTTATCTTTTTTGGTTGAAAATGATCTTCTTTGTTGGGAATTCTACTTTTCAGGTTGAACATTAATCGATTTGGTTGAAAATGTAATTCTTTTGTTTGAAGTTTAACCTTTTTTGTTTAAAAATTCAACCATTTTTTGGAAAATCCATCTTTGTAGGATCAAAATTCAACTACTTTTGTGAAAATATATGTAATTGACTTTATAGTTCAACTATTTTGTTATAATTGCAACTGTTTGGTTGAAAATTACTTTTTTCTCAAATTAAGACTTTAAAAACTCATATTTGGTTGTGAATGCGACGATTTATGCAACAGTTTTTCGTTTTTTGTTGAAACCTAATTATTTTGCTGAGAATTCAAATATTTTGTTAAAAATGGATTCATCTTTTATGGTAGAAAAATCATCTTTTTTGGTTGAAAATTTATCTTTTTCGAATGAAAATTAACTTTTCTTCAAAATTCAGATATTTGATTGAAAATTCAACTGTCTGGTTGAAAATTGATCTTTCTAGATTAAACATTTTTTTTTTTCATCGAAAATTCAACTGTTTTGTAGAACACTCATCTTTTTGGAGAGGAAATTCATCCTTTTGGATTGAAAATTGATCTTTTATGGTAGAAAAGTCATCTTTTATGGTTGAAAATTTATCTTTCCTGATTGAAAATTAACTCTTTTGTTGAAAATTCGACCATTTGATTCAAAATTCATCTTTGTAGATTGAAAATTCAACTATTCGATTAAAAGATTAACTATATTTTGTTCAGAGTGGTTGAAAATGCAACTGCTTTTGGTTGAAGACATCTTTTATGGTTGAAGTCATCTTTTTTGGAATACTTCTCAGTTTCTAATCTTAAAATATATTTTAATTTAGTAAATTTTTCATTTGTTCTCTTTTCATGTTTCAGATTGTGGAAATTACTGGAGGATCGATTAAATTGTCCAATCCAGCCTTCAGAAACCCGAATCTACCAGAAAAAAAATAAATGTAAACAAAATAATTCATTTTTGGTGAATTTCAGAAATTCTTGGATACATGAAGAGCAATGGATTTGTGGATTATCTTTTTTAACTAAAGAATAATTTCAAAGACAAAGATATGTTTCACAATGAAAAAAATTGATATCACAAAAAACATATCTTTCACCAATAATCTCTGTAGGTCAAAGTTTTACACAGTTTAAAATATGGGAAATCTCTAGATATTATCGGATTTTAATTAATCAGGGCCAATTTGGTTCATTATTCAATTATCAAAAATTTTCACAATGAAACAATGGTAAAAGTTAATATGTATGAAAGTTATAGAAATTTTTTCTAATATGTTTGATACTAATAACAGTAACTCATACAAATTAACTTAAACAATTTTTTTCAGTGAGGAACTTTGGGATAATTGAATAATACACAAAATGAGCCCTGACTCATTAAGATCAGATAATATTAGGAGATTTCTTATGTCTGAAACTGTCTATAATTTTGACCTACAAAGATTATTGCTCAAAATGATGATTTGTTTCCTGATAAAATATACATTTCTGAAGCTTATGTTTTATTTTAGAAAGATAATACCACATGAGGTAATAAATGAATATGTTTCATATGATTCCTTCAACGACACCGATACCTCCTTCAGCTCATTCAGCCCGCATGATAATAAATATTTTTTGTGAAGTTCGAAATTTCAATCATTTTTCTTTTCCTTTTTCCTCTATAGCTGGAGGTGGCTTGAGGGTTGCAGATATGAATGCAATTGAAATTGTGGAAGATAGCGTTCTGACTTTGGAAGAACTAAAACAGTCCAATCACAACGTAATGTTAGTTACCACGAGACGTTCTAATAGTGACAGCAATGGACCTGCAGGAAAAAAGCAAGCTCTTGATGAAGAAAACTAAATGTACTGTATATAGTATTTCATCTTCCATATAACAGACATTTGCGTAATATTTCGTCTGATAAATATTTTTAGAAATCGAAAACTGGCTAAAATTGAAAAGCTCAATTTAGATTAGTCGAAAAGGATTCTAAAATAAAGCGCTTTTGAATGGTACCAAGTTTATGGTTTATAGCAAAATTTAAGAGGATGGTTTATATAAAAAAAATTATTTATACCAACTATAATGAGTATTCATATGTGGGAGGCTATACTAGATATACTATATTCTAATTCGTTAAAATTCAAGACAATTATATGCACGGAACATTGTGATTTATTGTAAACAGTCGAGACTTTCATAATAAAATATGTAAGGAACATTGTGATTTGCTGTAAACATTAGAGACTTCTATAAGTAACAAACTCTTTATGATGAAAACTAAATGTACTGTATAACAGACATTTGCGTAATATTGCGCTTGAAAAATATTTTTAGAAATCAAAAACTGACTGGAATTGAAAAAATCAATTTTAATTGATTATAAAGGATTCCAAAATGAAGCACTTCTAAGTGCTACCAAGATTATGGTTTATAGAAACAATTTGAGTTTATGGTTTATAGAAAAAATTTAAGTTTATGGTTTATAGAAAAAAATTTAAGTTTACTGTTTATAGACAAAAATATCTCTGTATCAACTATAATAAGTATACATACGTGGAAGGCTAGACTTGCTATACTATATACCTACTATATTCTAATTAGTTGAAATTCAAAACAATTATATGTAAGGAACATTGTGATTTATTGTAAACAAATACGACTTTCATAATGGAATATGTAAGGAACATTACGATTTGCTGTAACCAATAGAGACTTTGATAAGTAATTAAAATTCGAACTTTTTTATTTCAATAACCAGTTGATTCATTGATCTCCAGAATTTGAATTTTTCTGATGGTAATAATTGAAAATCGAATGATTATGTTGGAAATACATAATTGTTCTTGAATATTAATTAATTTTATTGAAAATTAATTACATGATAAAATCCTAAAAATTCTAGGTGAATTTGGAAGTCTTCAGAGTGAAGTAAAGAAAAGTGATATTTTCATTTAAAAAACTAACTATAGTGACTTTATCTTAAAAAAGTGGCTAAAAAAGGATTTGAGGAAAGAAGCGACTGTGTGGCAGCCATGGGTACATATAGAATTGAGCATGGTATATATTTCTCGTATATATAAACTACAAAATTCACAACAAAAATGTAATTTAACGAAAACAAGTTTTCTTTAAAAAGTAGGCACTGCCTACACTGTATGCACCGATTTTTAACGGTATACAAATGAAAAAAAATAAATAATCCATCACTGTGATTTACTTCCGATACTTTATGTCATAATAAGATAAGATTGGGCGATAAGGGCCTACTGGAGCTTCCCCAATTTCAGCTTGGGTCATTGAGGTAATCGCGCCATTTACCATATTGATTTTTGCTCGTCCTTTATTGCGAATTCGAGTGTTATGTTTATATATTCCAGCAAAAGTATCAGTACTGTTTAATATTGCAAAGACGTCACCATCGGATGTTGATAATACAATTTGTTCTTGGGTTGGCATGGGACCATAGCGATTCCGTCCTGTGAGTATTTGAATTGGTTTATCCGCAGGAAAAGTGTATCTTCGAAGTTCGTATAACCGGTTCGGATTCATATAAGGAATAAGCCGAATGAATGGAAGTTGGTCAAGTCCATATGTACGACCGTCAGATGAAGGTAGTCTGGTAGGTGCAGTTATTAACACAGCAGGAGGAGACCGGGATCTTGAACGAACACGAGGTGCGGTAGGAGAAGGATACCTGGTTGAAGAATGAGGTCTGGTAGAAGAAGGATAACTGGCAGGAGGATGTTGTCTGTCAGAAGAAAAAGAAGAAGATGGGCCGCCAACAGGAACAACAGAAATAGGAGGGCCATTATGCAAACATGCAAACTGTGAGCCTAACTCTGCAAGAAGAAAAAGACGATTATATTTGTTTGAATAACGAATGTTTTTGCATTACTATTAGTTTTGTTGTGATGCCTTTATTTTTTAACTATATTATTTTGAATTTGGTGTTCTATCAGAAAGTGACAGTTGATGTCATGTTGACCTTTCTATAATAATTACAAAATTAAAAATATTCCTGCACCCAATTAATTTTAATAATGCTTTCGCTCGTGTAGAAATGGAAACAGGGATCCTACCGGAAGACAGCTGGATAGCCCTAGTTTTAACTGGGCGCAGGCCAGGGATCCTGGCTGGGATTTAACTAAAAACTTCACGGTACTTGACGGTAATTTAAGAGATCATGTATCACCCAGGGGAGCTTGGTCTCCCATTTGATTTCAGCAAAACTACACATGGCCTAATATTACTAACACCTTTGATGCTCAAAAGTGATGTTCAGGATGCGGAACATCAGCTTCTCCTAAGAGAGCATGCTGGAAAGCCCCTTCATGGTAAATTCTACGGCATCATACGTAGATAAGGTCTGTCTAACATGTTTCTCAAGTCTGCTGGATTTAGATCGGAAACTGAGAGATATCTTTTTGCCTATCATTCTCCAACACTCCAAGTATCAGTGCTACAAAGCCTGATATTGTCCTCCAAGGTCTGAAGACGGAGATCATCACGGCAAAAGAGAAAGAAAAACGGGTGAAATATCAGGCACTTCTTTTCGAGCTGAACAGCCTGTACCAAGGCTACAAAGCCCACCTTGTAGTTCTCATACTCGGCTGTCTTGGAGGCATGAAAGCTTCATTTCTTAGCCAACTCAACAACATCCCGGCTTGCCAGCGTCAGGCTCAGTCCATCTCGAGTCGGATGCAAAAGGCTGTTCTTCTGAGATCACTTCATCTGGTCCGTCAGCACTGTTCCTCATAACATTCTACAAAGATTGGTAGCTCTAAAAATGTATCCAGAGGTGAAACTTTTATCTCCAACTATCTATCCAAGGATCAGTGCTGTACGAACTCTCTTGCGTATATTGCCCGCTCTTGCTTACATTCTGGAATAGAAGGAGCAGGAGTGGATCACGTATAAGTTCCAGTTGCGTTAGGATTGGTGGCTTTACGGAACCATGATCGTAGCTTCCGGGGCCTACAACTTCTCATAGAAAAAATTATATATATATATATATATATATATATATATATATAT
>CAKNYM010045282.1:106197-194657 GCA_932195095.1 Andricus curvator
GCAATGAACTTTCGAGTTCGAACTGCTAATCTATAATAATAATATTTTGAGATAAGTATTCTATCGGAAAGTGAAAGTTGATGCCATGTTGACGTTGCAATAATGATCAATAATAACTTTAATTATGTATATGCCCATGTAGAAATGAAAACGGGGACCCGACCGGAGCCAGTCGGATAGGCCTAGTTCTAACCGAGCCCCGGCCGGGGATCCTGGCCGGAATTTGCTGAAAACGTCACTGTAAACTGGGGGGGATTCCGGCTTCAATACAGGCCGGGACGTGGTCGGGTAATCCGGCCACAGAGCGGTTATAAAATGTTACTCCAAGCTCGAAATTGGTAACTGGTTTTGCCTTTTACGGATCATCGTAAAGAATACGGCGAACTTTCAAAGTCAAATCAAGTTAACAAATTCTCGCCAGGAAATTGGAGTAGAGTTCAAATCATTGATGCTAGAAAGTCCTAGTAATTGTTCTATTTTTGGATCTACGTGGTTATTTTATGTTAAAATAATAATTACCCGCGCATTAACTGGGTTTTTCAAACTGATTACTGAAGTTATGTTGACTTTTATTACGGATCACGATTTTATTTGCGAACTTCGAAGAGACGTCGTGACATGAGTGCAATGTGCATTCTCGTTTGAGGTGAGGAGCTGAAACTTACTAACTGTGCCTACGCAGATGCCAGACGATGTTAACTAAAGTCTGGGTAAGGTGTCTGAGGTGCTTATTTCTAAATTGAATTTTTCTTGGCTTTTTTAGATTGCAGCAGCTGAGACGAGGTTTGTTTAATGTGCTAGGGGTACTTTTTGGGCGTTGCTAAATATGACTGCGGTGATCGCGATATTAACTATATTCTTGTGAAAGTACTGTGTTGATTATTATTATTCATTTGGAATTTTTTGGCGGTTTCATTTAAGGGAAGCTGAGACGAGTTTCATTAATTGTGCTTGGATAGTTTTCTTAAGCTCTTGAATATTACTGCGGTGATATTAATTAAACTCTTAGGAAGGTGTCTGGGGTACACATTTTTTATTTTAAATCGTTTCGGCTCTTTCAGCTGAGGGAAGGTGAGACGCGGTTCATTAAGTGTACTAGTGGATGTTTTTTGGGTTTGTGGAATATTACTGTTGTAATGAGGATATGGAGGCCTTGGGTAGGTGTGTAGGTTGAATATTTTTATTCTGAAATTTTCTGAATGTTCTAGTTGAAGGCAGCCGAGACGCGTTTTGATAAATGTACTTATTAGGGGTTGTTTTTCATGGTTGTTGAATATTATTGCGTGGATTAGGATATGAACGAGAGTATCGGGTAGGTGTCGGGATTGTTTATTTTTAAATTGATTTTTTTTTTCAGCTGTTTTAATTGAATGCAGCTAAGATTGGGTTCGTTAAATGTACTGCATGTAGTTTTTTGGCGTTGATGTGAATATTACTGTATAGACGAGGATATGAACTAGAGTCTCGGGAAGGTGCCTGGGTTGATTATATCCAGCTTGCAATTTTTTTGGCTGTTTTAGTTGAAGGCGGTTCATTAAATCTACACGGAAAAAATTTATCCGTGAAGAAGTCACGAACTTGTAGCTAGGTCTCGGATACGAGATAAAAAAATGAAACATTAAATCCTTATTTCTATGAGAAATATATGCATAAATTTCGAAGTTTCTTACGAACAGTTCGAATTTCCTACGAACAGTTCCTGAAAATTTCAGACTGAAATAAAAAGAGGAAAAATTTTATTTGTGCGATTTAATTTTATATTAATTTATAAATTCGCAACTCAGAAGATTCGAACCTCAAACACTGCTGACTCACCAGTTTCTAAACATAAACCAGGAGTGCGTAAACACGCGCAGCCATCGAGGCCAAACAAAATAGGTATTATAAAACTTCTAGCCACTCATTCGACGAGCTCGAGGCACACATACGAGCGCACACACGCACCGCGCGTGTGTGCGTGGCCCACGTACAGGGCGACTTAGTTTGGAGTTCCCAGATTTGTCGGGCAAGCTCGTGAGTGCTCTGAGAATCTTTTCCCAATCACTCGTAATATTTTTGTAATTATTCACGTAAAAAAAAGTGATGAACCGTTTTAGAATTTTCACATCGAGTTCCTCAATCTTTCTCAAAGTTCGCAGGTTATTTACGAAAATACATAAATATCTGCTGAATTTTTCTCATATCCGAGACCTAGCTACTAGTTCGTGACTTTTTTACGGATAAATTTTTTCCGTGTACAAGGGGTTCTTTTTGTCGTTAAATATTATTGTGTGTATGAGGATATCTTCGAGAGTCTTGGGAAGGTGTCTGGGGTGAATATTTTTTATGACGATTACTTTTAAGTAGTTTCAACGCGGTGTCATACATGTATTAAGGATTGCTTTTTAGTGTGTTCAATTATGATGGTGGGACTAGGATACCCACATGGCTCACTTTCCGAAAAAACCAGGTCTGTCCCAGGTTTAGACCTACGCTTTTCCCGCAAAAACCTAGGACAGAGCTGGTCTTTTCGGGAAGCGTGCTATGTGGGATATACACTAGGGTCTTGGGAAGATCCCTGGAATGATCATTTTCAATAATAAAATTTTCAGCATTTTTAGTTGAAGGCAGCTGAGACAGGATTCTTTAAAGAAACTAGGGTATGTTTTTTGGTGTTATTTATTAAAATGCGGGGATTCTCATGGTAGCTAGCGTCATGAGAAGGTGTCCGGTGTGATTATTTTTAATTTTTTGGCGGTTTTAGACGAAGGTAGCTGTGACAGGGTTTGTGGAGTGTACTAGGGGTAGTTCTTAAAGGTTGCTGAATATTATTGTGGAGATAGCGATGATAATTATAGTCTTGGGGAAGTGTTTGTGTTGATTTTTTGTTAATTTTAAATTATTTTGGCGGTTTTATTTGAAGACAGCTGAAACGGGGTTCGTTTAATGTCCTAGATGTAGATATTGAGGCTTGATTAATATTGTTTCGGCAATGGTAATATTAACTAGAGTCTTAGGAAAGCGTCCACCCAAAATCAGATTTAAGAAAAAAAATGGAATAGACCAAAAATCGCAATTGGTGCCCAGAATAATCCAAAATTCTGAAAGGTTTACATTTATGCTGCTTATATAAAAACTGTTCATCAATTAACACTACTGTTATCAATTTCAATTTGTAATATAGCTACCTTGATCATCTGCATGTTCGTTACTCTTCCCGAAATTTGAAAGAAAGTCCCTCGTTTTGGGCGACGTACCTGATGATATTTCTGTGTAAAGACAAACAAGATTGATGAATTTAGAATGTGAAAATTGTATTACAAATAGTGAAAGCGCAATTTGATATTTCATTTTATATCGTATAGGTCAGTCATAACATAAATTGTGAAACCAACGTTTGCCAATTAATTCTAAATAGAAATTGAATGCTCTGAGGTATAGAGTTTCTATCGAAAAAACTATAAAAGACTATTTAAGATAAGTAAGACTGAAAAATATATCTAAATATCATACTTAAGTACAAAAGAAATAATACGAATGATAATAATTCTTTGTTCTCATATAGTTCACATAGCATTTTACGTTCATTAATATGTAATAGATATGTTGCAACGAACTCTATGTAAAAAATAAAATGTAAAAAATAATAATAATTTATTTTTTACTTACCAATGGATTTAAGAATAACGAATAAGGTTAAGACCACATCATAAAGGATCCTCATTTTCTCAAATGTAGGAGAAACTGATAAACGCAGAATTTTGAGAGCCGCGTAACTAGTGAATAATCTGATGTTTTGTGTATATATTCTGTTCTGAGATATTGGTGTTGTCTCCTACCCGAGTATAAATTGCGTATATGAATGATTTTAGGATTTATTTCCATGAAGTATTTAAATTATTATCACATAATTCATTTAGTAGAAGGTGAAATCTCGCACGTGAATATTTATTTTACCTTGAGACTCCCAGATAATTTATGTTCGTAGAATTTGATATTATGTTTACAGAGTAAATATAAAATCGCTCTTTGGCATATATTTTTTCGGCAAGTGTTTTACGTAATTAAAATTCATCCAAGATGATAATGTTAGCTAATGTCTCTTTCTTCAAAAATATGAACAACAGTTTAACAAAGATTGTAAATACGAATTTTTAGGCATCACGTAACATCGTCACTATTTCTAATTGTTATGAATAAATAACAAGTAACAATAAATAAGAAAAAAAACCAAAATTTTGAATAAAACAATTCAATCATCAACAATCACAGCTTGAAAAGAATTTTTAAACAAAAAAATAAGATGAATTTTTAAATAAAATACATGCATTTTCAATCAGCTAGTTTGATTTTTAACTGAAAAAGAGAAATTTTCAACCAAAAAATGAAATAGTTGCATTTTGTTTAGAACATTTTTCTTCAACGGAAACAAACACAAATTTTGAATAAATTAGTTGGCCTTTGAGCCACATGGTTGAATTTTTAACTAAATTATGAATCTGGAATCAAAAAAATTTATTTTTTATACAGTAGTTCAACTTTCAACCATGTAATTGAAATTTGAATCCGAAAATATGAGTTTTTAACACGAAGTTAATTTTCAACCAAACAGTTCATTTTTTAACCAAAAACGATATTATTTGCAAATTAAAAAATACGAATTTTCAATAAAATAATTGAATATTTCACCAAGAAAGATTAATTTTCATTCAAACAGTAGAATTTTCAACCAAGACTTGAAGAGGAAACAAATTTTTGATATTTTTGTCAATAATGGCTTCTAAGAAACTTAGAGTACGATATACAATTCCTCAGAAGTGGATGTAATTACAAAATGTTTGGTTTTTCCAATTTTTAAAAATTTGTAATTATAGAAATTAATTATTATGAAGAAAACATTACATTGCTGTGTGTTCGACAGGAGGACAAAAGAGTAAGTACTTATCAGACGATTTTTGAAAATTATAAGTAAAAGGTCTTTTAAATTTCAAATTTCAATTTTCAATGTAGTATCTTAAAACTGTCCTATTTTTAGTTAAAGATTTAAACAAATAAATCATTTCACATTGAAAAATACTTGATTGGAATATTTCAAGAATGAATAATAATTCTGAGGGAAGATTTGAAATTAAAAAATCAAAAAAATCAAGTTTAAAATCAAATAATATAAAAATTAATCTATCAGAAATTAATACATCAGAAAATGAATAATTTCGTTAATTTCCAATGATTACAATTTTAGACTTCTGAATTTTCATGTTTAACGCTAAATTTTTAATTTTTCCCTTTCATAGGTTTGAATTTGCAATTAAAATTGAATTGCTATAATTTCCAAAAGTATAATTAGCAATTCAAAAAGTATTAATTTTTAATGTAAATTTACTACAATTAATTGCAATTTTAAAGGGATCGAGTATAAAAAGTTTTAAAACATGAAAAATTATCTGAAATCAGTACATAAAAAAATTGAATATTTTCAGTAATTTTAAATGGGTACAATTTTAGAGTTCTGAATTTTCATGTTTAACATTACATTTAAAATTTTTCCCTTTCATAGGTTTTGATTTTGTAATTCAATTGAATTGGTTGAATTTCGGAAAATATAATTAGCAATTGAAAAAATAATTCATTTTTTAGTAATAAATTTACTTTAAATAATTGAAATTTTAAAGGAATTGAGTAAAACAAGTTTTAATGTCACTGAGTTTATCACCAACTTTGATTAAAAATTAACTGTTAAGAATGATCAATATTTCTTCGTGTAATATTTTTTATAGAAATACCAGTAACGCTCCAAAAATAAATAATTTTAACTAGAATTTTGTCATTTCTTCAAATAAAATTTGAAACTGGTAGCGTGTATATATGTTCATGGTCAAAATGTGATATCTTTTTAGAGATTTCTCGAAGGTGCGATTGCTGACAGATTTGCAAGTCTCCCCTTTGTACATTTTTTATGTATAAGATATAAAGATATAAAAAATAATATTTTCGAATTTTTTGGTACAGATCACGATCCGAATGAATATGTTGCAGAGTATATTGAATGAGCTGAATATTACTTAGACTCATTCAGAAGACAACGTCAACACTCTGAGAAGAGAAAACGATCCTCTGTGCTTAGGATGTATCATGATCCTAGTCTTTTTCTTTTAATTAAAAGTTTATTTTTACAATTTGTTTTGATAAATATGGTCATTTCATTTTTAAACAAAAAAGAAACCATTTTAAACTGAAGTTGTTTTATGTAAGGTGGTATAAATGATTTCATCAGAAACTATGTGTAATACAAAATTGGTATTATGTTACTTAACCTTTACTTATTTCTGAGTAATTTTTTTTGTTCGGATAAGAAGCTGCCAGGATTAATATCAGGGTATAAACATCAACATTGATGACGTCATCTGTGTTGACACTGATCCAGCGGTTGTAAGAAATAAGACCACCGGAAAGGACACTATGGAGAGTTATAACAGTCTGGTGACGTCACTGATGAAACAAGGTGACGTCACCAGACTGTTACGACTCTTTATAGTGGCCTGTATACTACTCTCGTCATTGAGAAAAGATGATATTTCATTATGGTTAGAGCGGTTGTCCCGGCAACCCTTGTTTGCATCGTCCTTTATTTTAGTTTTAGGTTAAGATCCCGCATGCACATCAATTCTGAATGAAATGTCTTCTTTTTTTCTATTTATTAATTACGAAATCTGTGGTGTATAATTCATTATGGGGTCTTCACCCTCTCTTTCTCTCTCTCTCACTAAATTTTTTTAACATAAATAAGATTTTCAGGTCCTACTTCTTTGTTCTCCGCGAAAAAGGACTTTTAATAAACTATGAGTGGCGTCCACTGACGCCATAAACGAGTCCCGTTATACATTCAAACTGTCGAATCAACAACTCAATAACTTAAAGAACTGCTTACCGGGAGATACTGCCACTCTCCGGCGCGATCTACCTTCGGTTCTAATACTGGTAAAAAAATTACAAAATCCTGACAAAGTTCTTCAATTTACAATACAAAGGGATGAAAAGCACAGATACTTCTTGACTCCGCCAAGGCTTGTCTCGGGAGACCGGGGCCTCGCGCTTGGCGGACAACGTGCACGTCTCGCTCGTTCAAGATACCCAGCTGCTAGATGTCGCCCATGGTATCGGAGTTGATGCCTGGCGCGTAATTCAAACTGGTACGGTCATGAATCCTTTTCGAGATGAGCGGGAATCTCATTCGCTCGTTGACCACGTTGTGCAGTAAGCCACTGCACTCATGACCGCATCTGTATTTGGGCTGGATGCTGGCTAGTAGGCTCTTTCTCTTTTCCTAACTTCGCAGTGTTCCGGACGAGCTTCGTTCATCAGATAAATCATAATAAAAGAAAAAAATAACATCAATTTAACCACGAATCAACTGCGACTTGCGCTTGGAGTTCTGATCGTGTTTGACTGAAACCCCTAACTTGATTTCGGAAAAACGAATCCCTAACCATGAATTTTTAACTCTTAAAAGTCTATGTTGCTTCTTGTCAAGCCTTTTCGAATAAGAGTGTCAGCAAAGGGGAGAGAAGTACTGGAGTCAATGTCTTCTAATTTGCAATGAAAGTATACTTGTGTATCTGGGCTGCAGACTATAATCCAACCTTCCTTCCTCGACGGGGATAAGATGAATATGACGTTCTTGTATAAGATATCGATACTTTTCCTCAGATCTAACCTGACCAAAGGCAAATCGTAATCTAGACTTTCGAACGTTCGCGTTAGGTCTCGCAGCGGTATGGCAGTGATTCCTGAGCAATCTACGGTATCTCTCTCTCGTCTGTAACAAGCAGCAAGATGTGGCAGTTTCAGCTGGGGTTCCATTGTGAAAGCTGTTATCCCTCAAAATAATGCCATTATTTTCATCCTCTAGATCTTTCTGCTTATCATTTTTACGGTTTCCTTTGGAGTTAAAGCAGACTGGATCATACATTTGGACAGGAATGAGGATCCCTGTACGATTTCATCCCGAATTCCGAAATGTCCTCAAAAATTATTACAAACCAACAGAACTCCTTTCTTTTGCACAATTCTGTAGAAATCGCAGCATTTCGCCGAAAATGCTCTATTACATTATTTGCTAATAATGACCTTCGCAGGTTTTTTATTTTCCTGTTACAGGTTTCGCAGGTTAGAGTCTGCCTGAATTAGCCTCAGCCACTTTTCAGAAGAGAAGGTAGATGATTCGGAAGCGCCTTCCCGTGTGCAGCCCGCTATGTAACTGTGTATACTGGGGAAACAGACGGCTGTGACGTCACTGTGCGATCACTGTGATTCTCTTTAGACCTTGCGGTCCATTATAGCTGGTAATTTAAAGCAGGTCAAAGAATTATTCAACATCCTCCCTCGTAGTGGGTGAAAAACAAAAAACAAGGTGCTCTCCCGAAGCAGGCTTACATTTTGAAACACAAGCGCAAAACGAACCTAAATCTATAAGAGGCGTGAATGGGGACAACGACTGCCACTTGCTGTAAAAATAAAGGAGCACTTTGCTTTCCAAATAACGAAAAACTAAGGGAACTGCAGATAATGCCTTGATTTTGCGTACAAGGTATGTCTCCACTGTCGGTACTGTCCTATAAGCTGAACTTGACAAATCATCGTCCTCATTGGGAACACAGCATCGATGACGTGACTGAGATGCTCACTTACCGGTGCAATAAAATATATGTATAGCCGGTAATTACAAGTATAAAAGATTATGCAATTCCCTCCAGAGCGTTTACTCATGCATGCAAAAATAGTACAGTAGCGATAAACCGCAGTACTCTAACGGCCTGGCTGGATAACTGCGTTATTTTGCGCATCATTACGACACAGTTCTGGTCTTTACGTTAGGAGAGTATGAATGAGAGCCGAAGGTCAGAACTAAAACCGGGCTTAAATCCAAGTTCTACTGTATTCTCATTTTGCAACCTTAAGGCTGCCCTAGATATACATTATAGTTAGAAATTACTTACTCTTTAACTTGATTTATAACATTAACAAAACTAGCCTATTAATTATTGCAAAAAATTTTAGAAGAGAAACCAAAACGTGAATAATCAGAAACTAGTTGTGGTCATAATTGTTTATTCATAAGTAGTTAGTTGCATATATGTGGTTTTTCTTCCACTTTGGGCAAAAGTCATAATGTTCGCTTCCAAAAACTCATTCTATTTCTTGAAAAGTTCGTTCTTCACAATTGTATTCTTCACACTTTTATTAAATATAATGAGATATCTATCTGAGAATAATTATACGTGTTTCTTCAAAATGAAATAATTTCCAAAGAAAGTGACGACTAGAATTGTTGAAAAGTTTTCAAGGAATAAAATGAGGATTTGTGAATTTTTGAAAATTAAGTTACTATAATTCTTAATTACAATATACACTTTTGTAAACGATTGTAATTATGACTTAGAAATTCCGTAATTAATCATAATTCTGACTTCGCTTCGGGACGGAAAGTTTTAGCAAAGAATTATATTTCTGAGTTTTGGAAAAAGAATTTCAGTGAAGATTAGCAAAGAATTATATTTCTGAGTTTGGACAAAGATTTTCAGTGAAGCAATATAATTTTGACAATTGGAACAAGAAATTTCTGTAAAGTAATATAGTTTTGTGTTTCAAACACAGTATTTCGTGAACAATTATAATTTTGACTTCGAGACAGGCAATTTCCGCAAAGAATCAGAATTCTGTGTTAGAACTGTGAATTTCGGTGGAGAGTTATAATTTTCACATTCAGGCAGGGTTTTTTAGTGAAGAATCTTAATAAAGAGTTTAGGACAGGGAATTCAGGTAAAGGAGTTTAGTTTTGACAATAAGGACATGAAATTACCTTAAAGAATTATAGTTTTTTTTATTTTCAACACGGAATTTCGTAAAGAATTATAAATTTGATTTTGCGACAGGCATTTCCCGCAAACCTACTGAACAACTTTTCATGACCTTCCACGAACTACCAATACCATTTTTTTATGTTTACACCAAATGATTCACCTTATTTTTAAGAAATCCAACAGAATTCGATGTCATGCATACGACATCAAGATAAATTGAAAAAATTATTCAAGTAAATCGAAAAAAATTTTAAATCGCCAACAAAATTAAAAATCGAAAAAAGAACCACTGAAGTCACTGGATTTGAAGATCAAAATTTGAGATCAAAAAGTGACTGCAAGTGACGTGAGTAACTGCGTGGCAGTCGTGAGTACCAATAAAAAACAAGCGTAGAATACACTTCTCCAATACATAAACCAAAAACTTAACTAAAAAATGTGATGTGACGATAACTAGTTCCTTCTAGAAAGTAGGCCCTGACTTTTATTACGGAATTTCCCGTTGAACAAACCATTCAAGTATATCACTAGGCCCAAGATTACGGAACCTTCCGTGACAATAGCCCTGAACAAGCTGAAAGAGGGGCCAGTCTTACAGACAAATCCCTAATGGTAGACAGCTCGTAAAAAGTAACTTACCCATCAATGTGGTTTACATGCTCTATTCTAAACCAATTAAAGATTTGGCGACGAGGGCCTACTGGAACTTCCCTGATTTCACCTGGGGTCATTGGGGAAATTGTGCCGCTTTCCATGTTGATTTTTGCTCGTTTTCTACTGCGACTGCGAGCAACATATGTATATATTCCAGAAAGATCATTTTTGGTACTGTCCAATATTGCAAAGACGTCACCATCGATTGTTGACAATACAATTTGTTCTTGGGTTGGCATGGACCCGAAGAGATTTTTAGATTTAAGCAATTGAATTGGCTTATTCGCAGGAAAAGTGTATTTCCGAAGTTCGAATAGTCGGTTCCGATTCTCATCGGGAATAAGCCGAATAAATTGAAGTTGGTCAAGTCCATATGTACGACCGTCAGAAGTTCGTATGGCAGGGGGTTCTATAAACTTGGCTGAAGGAGACGGTGACCTTGAACGCACAGAAGGTTCGGCAGGAGTAGAAGACCTAATAGGAGAATGAGGTCTGGCAAGAGAACTGGCAGGAGGATATTGTCTCTCAGAAGAAAAAGAAGAAGATGGGCCGCCACGAGGAACAACAGAAATAGAAGCGCCTTTAGGCAAACGTTCGAACTCTGAGCCTAACTCTGCAAGAAGAAAAATACTATTATATATTTTGGAATGAAGAATGCTTTTGCATCATTATTAGTTTTGTAGTGATGCTGTTCTTTTTTGAATATATTATTTTAAGATAAGTGTTCTATCAGAAAGTGAAAGTTGATGTCATGTTGACGTTTCAATAATAATCAATACTAATTTTAATTATGCGTATGCACGTGTAGAAATGGAAACAGGGATCCGACCGGGAGCTAGCCGGATGTACCTAGTTTTAACCGAGCACCGGCCGTGGATCCGGGCCGGAATTCGGCTAAAAACTTCACGGTAACCTAGGCAGATTCTGGTTTTAATAGCGGTCGGGTAATCAGGCCACAGAGCGGTTATAAAATGTTACTCCAGGCCAGAAATTGGTAACTGGATTTGCCTTTTAAGGCTCATCGTAAAGAATACGGTGAACTTTAAAAGCCAAATCAAGTTTACAAATTCTCGTCAGGAAATTGGAGTAGAGTTTAAGTCACTGATGTCAGAATGTCCTAGCAATTGTTTTATTTTTGGATCAACGTGTGAGGAACTGAAACTTACTAAGTGTCTACGCAGACGCAAGGCGCAAAGGGCGCCAGACATAGCGGTAAATTTGAAAGTGTACAGACTAAAAATTGTCCGAAATTTGAGAAATTTATCAGAATTTGTAACAATTCTGCTGTTGCATATTGCAGAATCGATAACAGTTTTATTTAATAAGTCAAAACATTTAAAAAAGTGTACTTTGTTTTTTTGGAGAATTTAAAAAGCTAATTTCTGTTTTACTTGTCTAATAAATCTTTAAATTATACTGTTCAAATAATAATTCATCTAACGTCCATTAGTGCGTCTTTGCTAATGTCATGGCTTTTAAAGAACGTGTAATTTCGACCTAAAAAAAAGTAAACTGACCAGTGCACGGTTGGCTCCAGACCATGAAATCTAACCAGGGTTGGCTCGGCAACTAAGCGACCAGCTCCCGACTAGGTGATTTGAGAAAAATGTAGCCGGTCGGCTCCTGACCGGTTCCTGACCATGATACCTAACCAGTGGTAACCCGGTCGGAATCCGACCAGAAACCTTGTAGTAGTAGAGCCTACCTGGGCAATTTCCGCACGGGTGTAGATAGGAATTGTACATTTTGACAAACTCTTTAAACTCTCAAAAACGTCATATCACTCATAAAACTATAAAAAGCTTTCAAGTTTACTGCGTGGGTAATTTTTTGTCAGTAAGAATTTAGCTCTGATAGATCTTGAAAATAAGTGTTTCGGTATTCAATTAATTCCTCAAATTGACTTAAAAGTATTTTCATTCATGAAAGTATTAAAGGGATATGAACTTAGACCTATGCTTGAAAATCTTGTAAGTTTTTTTATACTTTTCGGGGCTGATTAAATGTTCTAGGGGTAGTTTTCAGGGGTAATCGAATATTACCCCTATTATATTACACAGCGGTGGCGATGTTAACTAAAGTTTGGGTAAGGTGTCTGTTATGCTTATTTTTAAATTGGATTTTTCTTGGCTTTTATCGATGGCGGCAGCTGAGACGATGTTTGTTTAATGTGCTAGGGGTACTTTTTGGGCGTTGCTAAATATTACTGCGGTGATCGCGATATTAACTATAGCCTTGTAAATGTGTTCATTATTATTTATTTGGAATTTTGTTGGTGGTTTCAGTGAAAGGAAGCTGAGACGGATTCCATTGATTGTGCTCGGATAGTTTTCGTGGGCTCTTTAATGTTACTGCGGCGGTATGAATTGAACTCTTAGGAAGGTGGATATAGATAAGTAGGGCCTTGGGTAGGTGTTTAGGTTGAATATTTTTATTTTGAAATTTTTTGACTGTTCTAGTTAAAGGTAGCAATACTCCTCCAGAAGTCATCTGTCGAGAGGCAAGCATGCTATGCCCGAGATTCCACGAAAACAGATGGGGTGAAGGCCTAGTAAGGGAAATAGCTCCACGGGTTGCCCACAGGTGGGTCTCCTGTTGCCCCTCCTGTGGTGCATTGAAGTGGACGGCCTCCTTCGAAGGCTAAATAAAGAGGGGTATTATACTCAGGGCTATTCGGATGACTTTGTAATCCTAGTCAGGGGGGCTCATCTGGAAACGTTGATCGGTCTTACGAGGTCGGCGCTGCGCATCGTAGAGCTCTGGAGCGATAGCTCAGGACTCTTGGTAAATCAGGAGACCAACCTGGTAATTTTCACGAGAAACTATAAAGTGCCGAAAGTTGACGCTCCTGTATTCTGTGGTGGGATGCTGACGTTTTCAGATTCAGTTAAATATCTGGGAGTAATTCTAGATTGTAAGCTGAACTGGGCAAAGCACCTGGAGACCCAATGCAGGAAGTTTGTCATGACTTTTTGGATGTGCAGGAGAGCCTTTGGGTTGACGAGGGGTCCAGGGCCTAAAATGCTTCCATGGCTCTACTTTGCTGTCATAAAACCTACATGGGACGGTGGTCTGGTGGTCATGGGCAGAACTCAAAACAATGCAGGACAGACTGCGAAGATTACGAACGCTAACATTCAGGGGTTTGGCTGGAGCAATGAGGACTACGCCCACAGCGGCCATAGGATTCATGCTCTGTGAAGAACCCCTACATGTTGCGATAACTGCATCATGCACTGCTGTTCAGCGCACTGCCGAGTCTAGAGATGAGACAAGATAAAATAACAAAACTGTTTAACTTTGCCAAAGCTTTCCGCGTATGCATTCCAAGCAGGGATTTGTGGAACGCAAATGGTAACCCGCTTCTCCAATGGGAAATCTGGTATACGGATAGCTTCAGGGGAGAGGGATCATCAGGAGCAGGAATCTATGGCAGTACGAGAGGGAGGGGGATAGGGATCCCACTGTCTTTCAGGCGGAAGTCCTGGCCGTCCTTCGCTATTCTGAAACACTAATGGAGGCAAACGCTGCTGGCAGACAGATTACGATCTGCTCGAACAGCCAAGCGACACTAACTGCAATAGGAAAACCAGGCATAACATCAGAACTGGTTTGGGAATGCAAAAAGGCATTAAACCAACTTGCAGAAAGTAACAATGTGGCTCTCATATGGTTCCTGGTCACACAGGGATCAAGGGCAACGAAAAGGCCGACCAGTTGGCAAAATACGTAATCCATCCTGGGTCATACAAATAGGATGGACAGATCAAGGGAAATCTTGGGTTCACCCAAGAAAGATATGATGACAGTGGTACTGATCCTAACTGGGCACAACCACTTAAACTATTTAATGCAGAAAATGGGGTATAACCACACGACAGAGTGCAGGAAGTGCGGCAGGGATGGCGAAACATCCCTGCATGTATTATGCCAATGCCCGGCATTAGCTGAGCTCAGGCAACAAACCCTCGGGGCCCATTTTATGGAACCTGAGGAAATTACAACGCGAACAGTAGTCGACATACTGGGTTTCATCGAGAGGTCTGGGGTCAACTGCTGCGAGCGAATAGGTAAGGGTGTGGCACAATAGGCTTCATAGCTTGAGTGCCAGGGGAGCTGTCCGTAGGCTTCACGTCCGTCTTGAAACTAACTAACTATTTGAAGGCAGCTGCGACTGGATTCTTTAAATAAACTAGGGGATGTTTTTTGGTATTCTTTATTACACTGCGGGGATTCTCATGGTAGCTAGAGTCATGAGAAGGTATCCGGTGTGATTATTTTTAATTTGAAATTTTTTGGCGGTTTCAGTTGAAGACAGCAGAAACGGGATTCGTTTAATGTGCTAGAGCTAGTTCTTGGAGCTTGATGAATATTACTCCGGCAATGCTAATATTAACTAGAGTCTTAGGAAAGCCTCCACACAAAATCAGATTTAAAAACATGAAATAGTCCCAAAATCGCGATTAGTGCCCAAAGAAAGCCCAAAAATAGCCCAAAATTCTGAAAGGTTTACATTTAGGTTGAATGCATATTTTATTTCAAGTGTGGTTTTTAAGAGATAGTGATTGTTTTTTGAAAAATAATTTCTGCAGTTTTAGAGAGCCTAAAAGATCCCAAAATTCTAGCGCCACTGATTTGATCAATTTCTCAAATTTGCTGTAGAGGAGTTGCTGGTAGCTAGCACCTCCACAGATCTGCAAAACAGCAATTAGTAGTAGGTGTTTGCTAAAATACTTGTTTCGCTTCTTTTATTTTACAGAAATATCTAATGGAACAGCATGCTTCAAAAGAACAAGAGCCTACAAAAAAAGTGCTCAATAAAAAATAAAATTCCGGTATGGTATGCTATCTCGAGTATTTTTGTTTGAAACATTCGGAATGAGTTGTAAAATATTCACTTCTTTGAAAGATTATTGTTAGTTTTAAACTGCTTGTATCAAAACTGTTCATCAATGAACACTACTGTTATCAATTTCAATTTGTACTATAGCTACCTTGATGATCTGCATGTTCGTTACTCTTCCCGAAATTTGACAGAAAGTCCCTCGTTTTGGGCGACATACCTGATGATATTTCTGTGTAAAGACAAACAAGATCAATGAATTTCTAATGTTAAAATTGTATTACAAATAGTTAAAGCGCAATTTGATATTTCATTTTACATCATATAGGTCAGTCATAACATAAATTGTGAAACCAATGTTTGCCCAGTAATTCTAAAAGACACCGTAATATTTGTATTTTAATTAACTGGAAACATATAATTGTGAAAAGTTTGGTACAAGAACGCGATTGTGTAAATCCCGGATTTCTTAATTTTCTTCCGAAGAGATATTGTTTCTCGAAAACGTAGATAGCTTTCAAATTTTCGAGTTTTAAAGAGGAAAGATTCATATCCCAGCTTTCAAACTTGAAAATTCGGCAAAAATCGGCAAAGAGAAATTGAATCCTCTGAGGCGTAAAGTTTTTATTGACAAAACTATAAAATACTGTCTAAGATAAGTAAGACCTAAAAGTATATATAAGTATTATACTTAAGTAGAAAAAAATACTAATAATAATAACGAAACGAACTTTATGTAAAAAAGAAAATTTAAGAAATAAAACTAATTAATTCTTTACTTACCAATGGAATTAAGAATAAAGAATATGGTTAAAGCCACAGCATAAAAGATCCTCATTTTCTGAAAATGTAGAAAAACTGATAGACGCAGAATTTGAGAACAGCCTCACTATTGAATATTCTTATGTTTCGTGTATATATTCTGTTCTGAAATATTTTTGTTTTCGCCTACCCGAGTATAAATTGCGTGTACGGATAATTTTAGGATTCAGTGCCATGAAATATTTTAATTAGTATCACATAATTCATTTAGTAGAAGGTAAAATCTCGCACGTGAATATTTATTTTACTATGAGACTCCCAGATAATTTATGTTCAGAAAATATGATACAACGTATACAGAGTAAATATAAAATCGCTCTTTGACAAATCTTTTTTTGGCAAGTGTTTTACGTAATTAAAATTTATCCAAGATCATATGTTAGCTAATGTCTCCTTCTTTAAAAATATTAACAAGTTCAAGATGATTTTGAAACGAAATATGAGGCATTACTTAACACCTTGTGTAACTGTAATAACAATTATTGAAAAAATAACTCAATCTACCGTTTTCTCGTAAAGAAAATTATTTTTCCATCAATTATTTTTGGTGTTAGCCTAATTACGAAAACTGCAGCGCCAAGTGCAGTAACGTTCAGTATTTCTAGTTGTTATGAATAAATAACAAGTAACAATGGATAACCCAAATTTTTAGTAAAACAATTAAATCCTTAACAATAACAGTACAAAAAAAAAAGAATTTTCAAACAAAAAAAAAGATGAATTTTCAATAAAATACATGCATTTTCAATCAGCTAGCTTAATTTTTAACTGAAAAAGAGGAATTTTCAACCAAAAATAGAATAGTTACATTTTATTCAGAACATTTTTTTTCAACAAAAACAAAAACTTTCTTAAATTTTCATTCTTTTGTTGAAGATTCATGATAATCATAATTTTAGTTCAAAATTTAGCTATTTGGTTGAAACTTAATCTGTTTTGGTTGAGGATTCGACCATTATGTTGAATCTTGTTGTTGTTGAATTCAATTGTTTTTTGTTCAAAATAATTTTTATTTCATGTTTTCGGGTTGAAAATTCAACTGTTTTGTATAACAAATTCATCTTTTCACCTGAAACAAGTTAATTTAAAGCTATTTTTGGCTTTAATTATTTAAACTCGTTGTAAAAAGAAGGTGCTAAATCATCCGCTTATTCTGTTACAGTAAATTAAATTTCTATGATAAACCTGTTTCTCCGAAGACAATTGAAATGACAAATTTTAATACAATTGTACATTTCTCTGCGGAAAAATTGCAAAATGTACTGTATAAAATATTTAATCAAATACTAACTAACTGTTTCGCTGTTTCACCTAATATAATCTGAATAATTTGAATTCTGAATTGAAGGCAACTCGTTATGAAAAAACTGTCACTGTTCAGCTAGAGTAAAACATTTGAATTTCTTGCAACAATCGAGATAGTCTGTGCCTCGATTAGGATGAACCTCCTTCTTTTTAGCGATAAAAATTTAAAAAATCTTTCTCAAATGGACTCCAGTTTATTCCCGTATTTTCCAAACATTGAATTCCAGATGTGGGAAGCATATTCAATCTTTGACAGAGTATTCAGAATTTTCTTGTTCGAAAAATGCTTGCAAGTACTAATTATATGAATCAATGCTCTGGCAGCTCCAGCGGCGATGTTTCTAACATGATCAATGAAGTACAAATGCGAGTCAAAAATTACTCCCAGATCTAGGATTTTAGTCACCCTCTCAAGAACTTCACTCCGGATCTTGTAGTTGAAAACAAAGGTTGATTCACGTCTCCAGAACGACATAACTTTTCTTTTTGCCGGATTGATACTTAGTCTATTCTTATCGCACCATTGCCAATGGATTCAAAATCAGCCTGTAATTTCTTGGTATTTTAAATCTGGCTAATCATTCTAAATATTTTTATGTCATCTGCGAAGATTAATACGAACGACTTAATATTGCTCACAATATCATTCACGTATACGAGAAATGAAGGAGAGCTTTTATCTTGCACTTTGTGCTCCTTGTCTGTCAAATAATCCGACAATAGTAGCTCCAGATTTATCGGTATGTTGGTAAAGATGAGTTTTTGCAAAGCTATGTAATTGTCCATTCTTCAAAAGCCTTTGACAGATCCATGAAGATGACGTCAAATTGGAGACATTTTTGTAGCGCAGAGTTGATGTATTGTGTGAAAGAGGTTAAGTTAGTTACACAGGATCCCCTTGGCATGAAGCCATGCTGAAATTCAGAGATTGGTGGAGATATGAATCTGTACATTATCTCTTATGGCCATTTCAAAGACTTTCTCAAAATTGCATAATATGGATATAGGACTGTAATTGCACAGTTCTGCTTTATTTCCTGCTTTGTAAACTGGTACGACTTTAGCCGATTTGCACCTTTGGGGAAATATCCCTCTTATTGAAGCTGGGTTAAAAATAGCTAGTAGAGGTTGGGCTAGGTCTTTACCGCAGCTCTTAATCATAAAGCTGGGTACGTGATCGAGACCAGAGGTCATCTTCAGTTTCAGCATGGATGTTGCCTTTTCAACGCTCTCGATAGTTAGGATATAGGGCTTTGATTGGCTATTACAGTTAATCGCATTCATCTCACCTTTGGGATCTCTGAGGATATCTGTTATCAGCACTCGGTCTGAGGCGGCTCAATCGATTGATTGCTTGTCATTGTATAATCCTGCAAAATACCGAGCGAACGCGTTTATTATTTCAAAAGAATCATCTAATGATTGTCCATTATCCATTACTTCGTCAGCAATAAAGTTTTTGCCTTCTGATTTATCAACAAAT
Source organism: Andricus curvator (assembly GCA_932195095.1). Lineage (NCBI taxonomy): Eukaryota > Metazoa > Arthropoda > Insecta > Hymenoptera > Cynipidae > Andricus > Andricus curvator. The sequence continues at coordinate 125,144 of CAKNYM010045282.1, forward strand.
GCCGAAAATGTACATGTTTCATTTATTATTTAGTTTCTGTTTTTTCAATATAGTTCTGATAGCTTCAGCCTCAATTTTCATTACTTGTGAAAGGCTTTTAATTTTTTCTTTGATTAAGTCAGATTTATTATCCCTATAGTTTCGTGAACAAAATTTCCGGTTCTATGTTGTTAACTGTAAATTTAGAAAACTACAGTGGATATGATTTCTTGCCTACGGGTGCGGCACTGAATTTTAGGACGAACAAATCGAAATCTTGATTTAATTTGTTACAAAAAAAAGTGCACGCCTCGCCTAGCGATGATATTTCAAGAATTTCTGACCAATCTGTGTTCAGTAAGAATATATATAAACTGGACGCGTAACCTCTCTTGTGATTAAAGTTTCCCTAAATAATGTAGAGTTTCAAGTGTACGTGTTGGATTGCATTAAATTGGAGCCTAACGTATAGAGCTGGGTGATAACCATCCTAAGGGTCTAAAGCTACTAACACACTGTCAGGCTCCCACTTATTGTTTAAAGATGTAAGATCTAAACATTTTTTTGTAATTAAATATATAATTGTATTGAGTGAGATCGAAATTTGCTAGACACTCGTCAAAAAGCTCAGCCTTGATATCAAAATTACAAACCTTCTGATACTTAGTATAATTCGGATTGTTAAAATTTCCTAACGTAATAAGCTGCGAATTTTGCAATGAGGAAATATCCTGCAGGCCAGTGCAAATAGACTTAGTGTTTTGACTTGTCAACTCAGGTGGTAAATACAACGCAATAAGATTAAGACTAAAATTGATTGATTTTATAGATATGGCTACGATATTTATACTCAATTTTAACTCATGCATGCTTGATACATCATTTTGAGTAGCTTTGAAGTGATTATGCAAACCAATCAGAACCCCACCACCTCTTTCATCGATTCTGTCGTCTCTAAAAACAATAATAGAAATGGTATAAAAAATCTAGCCCGACAATACACTTGGTTTTAACCAGGTTTCATAAAACGCAAAGCAGTCATAACTACATATGTCTGGAAAAGATAAGGTGAAATTCAATTTGTATTTACACCCATAGTATTTTTTCAAGCTTTTAAGAAGAATATTTATTTACCTTCGGGGAGTAGCTACTGGTACTGGCTGCATTCTTAGTTGCGTGCTTTACGGATCTGACGATCATAGGGGTTGAATTCTGATTGATGATTCGTAATCCGGATTCTCATTTGCTACATTTTTGTTTTTTCATGTGCAATTCGTACTTGTATCTTTCGCTGCTCTGAATAGCTAGCTTTTTTTCCGAAATAGACTTAAACACACTGTCCACTCCCTCTCTGGACAAAAAGATCATTTCGACGGGGAAATTAAATTCAAATAATCATTTATGAAAATTACGTCAAGTTTGTCATCGGGAATGTTGTCAACCACAAAACTCTCTTTAAAGTTGAAAATGATTTGATTGCTTCTTCTTTTCTCCCGTTCTGAACGTTCGAATAAGATCTCGGGCTGAGAGATCGGAGGATTATAGTTATTTTGTTCAATTTCGAGGTACTTGATTTCCAAGTCATCTAGGCCTTTTGACATACCTGTTAAATTTTTACTAATTGCGTCCTTTTTTGTGTGGTTATTCTCCATCTTAAGAACATTTTCTTTTACCAAATCAAGTCTGGATGAAAGATTGATCACGCTGCTCGCAATTTGCTTCACTTCTTTTTAATCGCAGCAACTTCGCCCACCACTATATTGACAGAGTTCTTAATTTAATATTTATTCTTGTAGAGTTTATCACTCATCGATATTAACAGGTCGTCCTTGAGGCGCTTGAAGTAAGATGTTATAACATCATTAGTCTGTTGTTTTTGTTTTTCAACCTACAAGCAGTCCTGTTCATTTTTAGAGTTGTGTTGCGAGTTACTGCGTCTACTTAAGCTATTTCTTTCATCACGTGAATTTGATCGTGATCGACAGCATCTCGCTATTTTACCATCAGGATGCCTTTTTAGTTTTTTGGCGCATCCTTGTGATATGATTTCTTGCCTACGGGTGCGGCACTGAATTTTAGGACGAACAAATCAAAAGCTTTATTTAATTTGTTACAAAAAAAAAGTGCACGCCTCGTCTGGCGATGATATTTCAAGAATTTCTGACCAACCTGTGTTTAGTAAGAATATATATAAACTGGACAGGTAACCTCTCTTGTGATTAAAGTTTCCCTAAATAATGTAGAGTTTCAAGTGTACGTGTTGGATTGCATTAAATTGGAGCCTAACGTATAGAGCTGGGTGATAACCATCCTAAGGGACTAAAGCTACTAAGACACGGTCAGGCTCCCACTTATTGTTTAAAGATATAAGATCTAAACATTTTTTTGTAATTAAATATATAATTGTATTGAGTGAGATCGAAATTTGCTAGACACTCGTCAAAAAGCTCAGCCTTGATATCAAAATTACAAACCTTCTGATACTTAGTATAATTCGGATTGTTAAAATTTCCTAACGTAATAAGCTGCGAATTTTGCAATGAGGAAATATCCTGCAGGCCAGTACAAATAGACTTAGTGTTTTGACTTGTCAAGTCAGGTGGTAAATACAACACAATAAGATTGAGACTAAAATTGATTGATTTTATAGATATGGCTACGATATTTATACTCATCGGATCGACGCTTGTTTTTCGTATGCTTTTCATGAAGCTGTTTCAAAACAAAAGAAAAATGACTGAATTTAAAAAATGCAAAAACACCGTTCATGCATCTAACCGCTCAATTCATAAAAATTTTGCTCACATATAAATTAAAAAACCACTTTTGTCAAATAAAGAGATTTTTTTTATTCCATGATGTCTTTAAATCGAATCAGTTCTAATAATTAAAACAAACTAATTTGTAAGACAGATGACTTTTTCTCCCGTAGAGGATTACGTTTTAGATAACCCGCTTGAAATATCAGATCAAATGCGGATCCCCGAAAATTTGTCTTAATTCCGGAATAACTTCGAAATTCTCTGTTTTGTCATCGGGAATGTCACTCGATTCCTAACCCTTGACGTCCGGAATATTTGCGCGAAAAATCAAGCCAGTCCGATAAAATCCGTTATTTTCTCAATACGAATTTGATCAATCTGTGTCTGTAATATATCGTTTTTAGTTCATAACTTTTTGTGAACTGGCACTACCTATTTATCAATTTACAAAATATATTGTTCACCCTTTTTATATGAGGACAAATTTTTTAATATTGGAAGTATGACAGTACTGTATGTGCTGTAATTGTTCGCGTCTTCTAGCCGCGTCGGTTGACCTATTGACGAAACTTCGATTACCTTCGATGATTAATTAATAGCGGCTTATAAAGTTAAAAAAAAAAGATTACATTGTGTCTTGAATAACTGAATTTAAGTTTATTTTTTTTTTAGAAATGGAAATTAACCATTCCCGTTTCTCACTTTATTGAATACTGATACTCTACAAGAATTGCCCGACTATTCTATAAAGCAGTATGACCTGCCGGTTTGCTTGTTAGGACTATTACTCCCTTTATGAGACACAAGTATGGTTTTCTCGTTTTCTGGGTGTAGTCTAGAGCAGCAAAGTAGGTATTATTAGCGGTGGGCTGCTTTACCGGACTAGGCCGATAAAGTATACTTTGACGGCGTGTTCGCAAGCGCATTCGTTAATTTGCTTTACGCGTACAGTTCTCAGCGGTTCTTGTTCCTATAAATTAACCTCAAACTTGAGACGCGATTTCATTAGAAAACACAAAAACCATACTCTCATTACATAAAATATCTTTCGTAACAAAGAAGCGAAGACTTTTTACTTTCTTGCGTCTTTGCAACAACTCGTCTACGAATCTGATAGAATCTGAAAGAATTTAATGTGAATTTCAAAGTTTTCAGGTTGAATTAAAAAAAAAATTGGAAATCCAAAAAAGATCCACTTAATTTAGTAGATTTCAAGGAAACTAAAAGGAATTTAGTGTGAATCGTAAGGAATGCGAAAAAAATTGAATAAAATTCAGAAATGCTAGGGTTCTCTGTTTTCATTCATTTAAAGAAGCAAATAAAGTGATAGTTTTATTTTAAAAAGTGACCATTGTGACTTTGTCTCAAAAGAGTGCCTAAAAAGAGATGTAAGAATTACAAAATCAACTGAAAATGTCATTCAACGATAACTAGATTCGTTGAAAAAGTAGATAATTACTAGTACTGCGGAATTTTTTGTAAAACTAATCGTTTAGGTATTTCGCTAGGCCTAGTATTACAGAATTTTCCGTGATGTTAGTCCTGTACGAGCTGGAAAAGGGCTACCTTACAAAAAATTTGTTACTATAGACAGTTCGTAAAAAGTGATTTAGGCATCGCTGTGGTTTCCATGCTGTATATTAAAATATTCGGAGATTGGGCGAAGGGGGCCTACTGGAGCTTCCCCGATTTCATCTGGTGTCAATGGAGTAATCGTACTACTTTTCATGTTGATTTTTGCTCGCTTTCTACTGCGATTGCGAGCAACATACGTATATACTCCAGCAAACTCATTATTCGCACTGTCCAATATAGCATAGACATTACCATCAAATGTTGATAATACAATTTGTTCTTGGGTTGGCATGGGCCCAAAGAGGTTCCGTGCTTTAAGTATTTGAATTTGTTTATTCGCAGGAAAAGTGTACCTTCGAAGTTCGAATATCCGGTTCGGATTCTTTACGGGAATAAGCCGAATAAATTGAAGTTGGTCAAGCCCATATATACGTCCTCTAAAAGAAAGAAGCCTGTTGGGTAGTGCTATAAATCTGGCTGGAGGAGACCGTGACCTTGAACGAAGAGAAGGTTCGGCAGGAGAAGAAAACCTAGGCGGAAAATGAGGGTTGGCAGAAGAAAGAGAACTGGCAGGAGGATGTTGTCTGTCAAAAAAAGAAGAAAAGGAAGAAGTTGAGCCGCCGCGAGGAACACCGGGAATAGGGGCACCATTTGGCAAACATTCGAACTGTGAACCTAACTCTGCAATAAGAAACAGACGATTATATTTTCTTTTTAAACGAATCTTTCTGCATTACTAATTTGGTATTTAATTTATTCGCTTGATTGACTCAAAAGTAATTTCACGATAATCTTTTGTTCGCTAATAATTTAAGTAGAATGATATTCTTAAAATTAAACGTAATATTGCTTCATGTCCTTGATTCATATGAATTGCGTATGATGTTTTCTTGACCAAATAAATGAAAAAAAAAAGATATCTAATATCAAATATTTCGATTTTACGACTCAATATCTATAGAATGCTGTCATAAATTCTAGAGAATTTACTAATTCCACTTAATATTAAATATTATTTCAATAAATTTAGCAGAGCAATTAGCACAAATATAAAAGAATAATGCTTTGTTGGCACCCTTCAATTTAAATAACAAAACATATTAATACCCGTTTTTGATATAAATTCTAATCCAATCCTGTCAGATATGGCATCCCACATTCCTATTCACCTTATTACCAAGCTCAAAACTTTCTACCAAATTCTATCCATCCGGAAATCTTATAAGTTTTTATCAACATTTTCTTACTGAAACTCTATGATATCTTAACCGCACAATACTTATATCAAATCTAATTTTTTGAATCTTGAAAGTTTTCATCTGAATGGATCTATCGGAACAGGTTCTATACTTCTTAATCAACATTTTCCCATCAACACTCTACTGAATCCTATGTCTCGAAATCTCGAAAAAATATATAAAATTCTATTTTCTGTAAAATCTGATACTTTTCCTATCAACATAATTTTCGACACTGTATGAAATAGTGATCTCAAAATATACAAAACCTAGAGTCACCATTACTACTTCGAATTGTAAAAAGGAAGATTACTAGAACAAGCAGCTTCGATAACTATCTAGAATAGTACAGTTGAGCATGCAAGCTGTTATAATAACTAATTTTTATAGATAGATAAACGTTTATTTTTCAGCCTGCTGGCCTTAAAAAATTGACTAGCTTACAATTTCATTTTTTACAGAATTTTCCTGAAACTAACCCTTAAAAAACTAACATCCCATCACACGTTATATCTAAGACCGCATGCTCTTATCGACTTGCCTTCCTAGCTTCGCCTCGTCTCGCTCGCATGTCCCTACTTTTCGCATTACCTCGCATTGCCTCGTATTGCCAAACTCTGCTTCCGCGGCTAATACCTAATACTTATCTACTATCTACAATATTTACAGATTACTTATATCTACTTCCTCTCCTATTTACAATCTTTCCTTCTCTATTCCTCTTCTTCCTTCCTTCTCTTCTTCTCCATCTTACCCAACACTCCCTTCACCCATGCTACTGCCCTTTTGTCCTCCCTTTCATGCATCAATACCTACATGCTTATCCCACTCCTTTCCACCTCTACGCACTCCTCCAACCAGTGCTCCACTCTTTCATCCCCCTTCCCACACAGTTCACACATCCTCTTTTCCCTAGAGAGCCAGTACCTATTACAACCCTCCATGCACCCACATCTCATCCTCGCTATAAGCTCCTGACTTCATTTTTCTCCTTTCTCACATAAATATTGCGCTCTCGCCCTTGGCATAATCCACACATAGTTCCCGTTAAACCTTGACTATCTTATTCTCTCTTCCTCTGCTGTCTTCTCTCTCAACATGCGGTTTTTCTTAACCAACTCGTATACCTTCCTTCCTTCCTCGTGCATACTTCTCACTTCATCCATCTGTGGTCCACTCGTTCTAAAATACCTTTCCCTTTCAACCTCCATCGTTACACCCCGTCTCCTGTTCTCCTTCTCCCACCAACACTCCCTAACCAGCTTACTTCCCCCCTCTTCCAAAAATTTCTCCTCATATTTACACGCCCGCCTCCCCGCTAGAATCCCTACACTCGTTCTCCCCGTCTCCCTCCTGACAATATAAATAGGCGTGTCCGTTGCCAACCCCACTGTCCACTTTACATACCTCTCCTGTGTCCTATTTACATCTTCACTTTCCTTCCACCCCCACACCTCTACTTCATACAATAGCACACTCATCACTAGTGAGTCAAACAAATTCATTCTCCTTCCAAAATCATCTGCAATTAACTTCTTGCCCAACCCCCACACCTGCCTCATCACCACATTTGCCCTCCTCACTCTCTCTTTTATGTGACCATCCACTCCGCCATTCCTCCGAAACAAAAAGCCCAGGTACAGAAACTCTTTCACCTCCTGCACCGCCTTTCCCTTCCACTTCCACTTCCCTCCCTTATCCCTTCCCCCTCCTTTTCTGAACACCATAACCTAGGAATTTCCAGCATTCAGCTCTAACCTGTTCTTATCCAGGTACCTTCTCAACCACTTCATCATCTCCTTTAAGGCCTCCTCGCTTCTTGCCAGCAACACTATGTCATCTGCATACGCTAGTGACTAAATTCTAACCCCTCCTATCCTGAGTCCTCCTACCACCCCGGCCTCCAGCTTACTTTCCATATCCGCAATTGAAATCGCAAAAAGCGTTGGGCTAAGCGGACACCCTTGCCTTAACCCCCTATCCATCCAGAATACCCCCGAAATCCCCTCCCCTCCTCTCACCTTATCTTTGGTCTCTTCATATATCTCCCTTACCCTCTCGATCAGGCCTCTCGCCACTCCCCTATCCTCCATCGCCTCCCACAACCTCCAACTAATTTTTATAGTAAGCAGAGAACTGTGAGTTTGACTATTGCAAATAAGTTCGATCTCCTCTTTCGCATTGCAATAAGCACTAAGCGAGATTTTCAGCTTTACTATTTGGAATGAAAAGTGAATAAGTATAGTGGCGTAACTAGAAACGCGCAGGACCCCACTGAAAATTTTTTTTAGGAGGTCCATTTTAAATCAGAAATGAAGACCAACTTATAACTTCCTAGGCAGTAAGACTAGTAAGTATAGTCTAGTATAGTATCTAGTATAGATCACTGAGAGCTGCTGTTTCATCTTTAGGGTTGTTTAGATGTTGTCCTATTTTTACAGGTGGTTTAAATATAGTTTGGATGTTGTTTTTGTTGAGAATTCTTTCCATTTATTCTGTAATTCCTTGATTGTAGGGTGGGATGGTGGTCGTTTTTTGTTTTATTTATTAGGTTTTGTGGACTTGTTGTTTTGAGTGTATTTTCTTATTGCTTTATCAATTTGTTTGTTTGTGTAATCGTTTTGTGTCAGGATTTGTTTAACATTTTGTAAATCCTTTTTTAAGTTATCTTTATCTGTTATGGAGACAGCCCTGTATACAAGGAAGTTGATGACCGATTGCTTTTGAGATGGGTGGTGGTGGGAGGAGGCATGTAGGTATCTATTTGCATGGGTGGGTTTTCTGTAAATTTCATATCCTAATGTGCTATCAGATCTTTTGTAAACTAGTAAATCCAAGAAAGGTAATTTACCGTTTTGTTCAATTTCCATGGTGAACTGGATATTAGGTTGTAATTGATTGCTGCATTCGAAAAACTTGTATAGTTCATCTAGTCCATGTCTTCAGCTGACAAAAGTGTCGTCAAGGTAACGGCACCAAAATTCCGGTTTAAGCTTGGATTGGTTAAAGATTTTAGTTTCTAGATTTTCCGTACAGATTATTGACTCGAAAAACCTCATTTAAATTAATTATAATGAATCATCGTGAAAGCAATAAATCTATTATTAACTAAACCTAAAGTTAACAATGCATGAAAGTGAATCTTACTATCCACTTTTTTCGTGTCATCATTCACTTTGTCTATTAGTGTTTTATCGCTCATATTTTTACTTCTGATAATGGCTTCTGCCTTGCACAGTTTCTGGTACATGAATTTAGCTAAAAACGAATCTCAATATAAAAACGTATTGAAAGATAATGAGGCTACGTCAAAATTATGTGGCACTTATGTTATATAAAGAAAGTGGTCAGTTAAGCTCGCTCCTCATTGGGTGATTGGGCCCAACTTCAAAGCTTTTTTCTGCCCATCTTCGTAAAAATTTGGCTAAAGGTCTTTTTTGTTTATCTTTGTGTGCACTATTACATACTGCCGGCTGTTCTGTAGGTGATGTGACACCCTGTATAAGATGCATTTAAATGAGAAATTGTTTATAGAAAAGTATAAGATTTCTGTACAAATAGAATGTGATAGAAATTTCCGGCATTTCAAAACATATGATTTGATACAAGTCCTGTGCCGATAAGATTTGATAGAGCTTTGATGAAGAAACTTCTGATAGAAATGTATATAATTACGAGAAGGATAAAATTTAATAGAAATATCTGGCATTAAGAAGCATGGAATTTGATAAATTTTTGTCTGGATAGGGTTTCATAAAGTTATTTACACAAAGCTCAAGAACGTTTTTAAAATTATAGATGAAGTATAGTATTATATTCACCAATAGAATTAAGGATCACCGTCAAGGTCAAGACCAGAGTATAAACGATCTTCATTTTTTACAATCAGAGGGGAAACTGCTTTATACCTGGATGAAGAATTAATTCCAATCTAGTTGGTAATAGGCGTCAAGCTGGTCCTTCTGAGATATTCATGTTTATATTCCATAAATCAGTCCAAACAAAGATATTTCTTCACCTCAGTAGAATCTAGTTTGGAAGAAATAAAGCGATTTTTGTCACTATCACGTTGATAAAAATCTAAGTCACAAACAGAAATTCAATCGAACATTATATTCTTATCGCTTTATTCCAATCGTCTTTATTTTTTATTCTTATCGCTAAAAAGATCAGATATAAATAAATACCTCAGAGGTTCAGAAATGAATTTCCGCGGACAAATTCAGCTACGTGTCGCAACTCTCAGCCAATTCATTTTTTTTTTCAAATCGCTAATCATAAAATTCCTAATACTGAAAAATTGTTCTCAACTGGGATAATACCAGAAGCTACCCTGAAATTATATTCACATATATTGTAAATTTCACTGTTCGCATCTCAGCTTATAATGTAGCTGCCCCCATCATGCACTTAGCTGCAACCCAGTCCGTTGATGTTGAGGTGAAAACTAGACTTTGCCCAATCTGTAAAATTAGGCAAACTGCTTTCATCAGAACACTTGATTGCATTACAAAAATTCGTCCGTGACATGATATATACCGGGACCGTTCAGTGCAGACTATTCAAAATGTCCAACTCTAACCAAAAATGCCTACGAAATATTGGGCTGTAACCATCTTGAGCCTGAGACTTAAGCTGAGACTAATAGAAAAGGATATAAATATAGATATGTATTACAAAAGTAAATTTGGAAACTATATAGCGCGGAATGATCTACAAGTGCTTGCAGTTTTGAATTGGGACAGCCACTTAGGGCCGCAGACAATTGCTATAATAATTTGGCTCTTAATGTGGGAGTGAAATATGAAGCTAGTAAGTTTTTCTGGCTGGTTAATAGGCGTCGTGCGACGTAGGAGATGGTAGCTTCTACTTCAGTGGGACGTACTTTTCGGACAAATAACCTGCCATCAGATCTTGTTGCGAGTGATTTTCTCATGTACCTGTTTACCAAAAAAGATGAGAGGTCAACCAGATACTTCGCTACCCCCGGGATATAACCTGCAAGGTCAGAATACCGAGCTGTAGGAGTCTTCTTTGGTCCATCTTAAGCCAGTCTGAATCACGAAGGGCTGGCGGGATTTGATCGAACTTCCTAATACCGTAACCAGAGCTGGGCACAGTTAGTCGGAAAGTTAACTCAGTTAATCGTTAATCCGTTAATCTGTCAGAAATTTAACGAAAGTTAAAGTTCATTCGTTCATCGTTAAAGTTAACTTTTCATACGACGATAAAAAAATTCCCTCTCCCCCAGAGTGTATGATTTGTGAGATTGACAAAGATTATGCGAAATGAAAACAAATGGAAAATGTGAGAATATATTGAACAATTGAATTGAACGGAATATCTAATTTTTCTAAAAATAGCAAGGCACAAATTGTCTATGTTCACTATTCTTGATAATTGTTCATATGGTGCGAATTGCCCTTCATGAACAGAAGCATGTCGAAATTTTCATCTGACAGCCATGATCTCTTCGCCTTCAAGATGTATTTTCCCATGGAGAACATCCGCTTCACTCCAGCGCTGGATGGGATTGTTGTGTTGTATTTGATGAACAAGTCCACCATAACTTGCTCACCCAAGGCACTCGTGTTTAGCCAAGTCTTGACAAGGTTCTGAGCTTTTGGTTTTAGTGACTTGTGGCTATTGCTGTTTTATTTCGATTGAGTAACGGAATGGTGAAAGTTATCTTCTTCTATTTCCCCATATGTGCTGCCTCCGCTTACGCAGCTCAATTCGTTGGACTCTCTCCTCAACGCCTCTCGGAATTTGTCCTCCATAACTTTCTGTACACTGACGACCTTCGCGTTGTCATACCTTTCGAACTTAATGAGACAAAACTTTGCATGGAAAGCAGTAGTCAGCTCGCATTACTCGTCTTCTATGAGGGGTACGAACCTTTTTTCTATTCCTTTCAGAAGTACATCAACCAAAGCCCTGCAGCATCGCAAGTCTTTCAACCTAATATACAATTTTTGATTCCTTAAATAAGCAAAACAGAACAGAGTAGTAAATTCCGATTATTAATTTGAAATTCATAGACTATTACCTTAGCATACTCCTTTAATAGAATAATCTCTTGGTCAGTGAAGTTTGGGAGCTTTAGCTTGGCCATGCCTCTGGTGAGAGCAGGTCTTTTCTTTTCGAAGGATGATGATAAGAATTTCCATAGGATCAAATTGCAGCAATAGTGCTGCGTCTCTGTAGGTTCGAGAGGGATCGCGATTTTTCAGAGGCAGTCCTGTAATATTTTTTGAAGATCGTATCAAGCATTGCTTCTTCTGAATCTTTGATAGCCATTAGATTGAAAGTATGAGCGCCACATCTCATATGCTGTGGCAGGTTCATGACATATTCATCCAGAATTTCCGTCAGAGACTCAAACTCCGAATCCTGCTTATCCACGGATTCAGCTAATAAAGCAACCAAATTAGCAAACTGGGCGAAGGCCTTTACAGAGTTGATGGCATTGTCAGTAGTAAGCTGGATTCAATTCATGAAAGAAAATCACTTGAAAATTCAATTTTGCAATATAGATTTGAATAGTTGTGATGTATGAAAAGTATCAACTTCCCGAAATCAAACTTACCTCGTGACTTCATTTTCAATGCTGAATTGACAAAGAATGTCTACCATTGATGTGCAATCAAATCGCAGGTGTGACGTCCTTTCATCCTAGTGCAAGCGAGCACTGCTTTCACCCTTCACCTGGTCATCGGATCTAACCAGTGGACAGCCATGCCTAGGTAGCTTTTATTGTGGGCAGACAAGAAGTTTCGATGTTCAATTTTTGGAGTTGAAAGAAATTTAAATAGCAGTAGCGGAACAATTCAATGTGGCTCAAATTTTCGAGAAAGTATGACACTTGGCAAAGGTGTTCTTTGTGACACAAAAAAGGTTTTAGAAAGGGGTGCTAACACATTTTAAAAATTTTTTTTACTTTTTTTGGTAGAATTTTTTTTTAAATCCCATAGTTTTTGGAATGATGATGATAATGAACATCTTCCTCTCGATTCCAATGGAGTAATCCACATTTCTTCTAAATCCGAGAAGAATTTTGGAAAAACTCAAAAATTGACAAAATGGCGAACATCCACTGAACGTCCAAGCTGCAAGTTCTTTTTCCTCTCTTTTTGTGAATATTTCATAGAGATGGGTTTCTTCTCTTCAAATGCGTATCAAGAGTAATTTTATCATTGAATAATATGAGAGTTCCATGGTTTCTCCACAATTTCAGCCAAATTTAAAGAATAATCGGTTTACTGCTGCGACTAAAACGTGGGTAATATGAATCAGCTGATATATGCGGATCAAAGTAGTAGTAGTAGTATACCATTAAACCATTTCCCTTTCAGGGTAGGCGTGACACTACCCGATTCGGGTAGTGTTTCTAGGTGGATAGTTTCTTGTAGTAAATAACTACTAAAAGTGTGGGCTCACCACAACCACTATATTATTATTACCCACACCCATTATATTCATTTATGGCAACGGCCATACCACGCTGGAAACACCAGTTCCCGTTAGATCACTGAAGTTAAGCAGTGTTGGGCGCGGTTAGTACTTGGATGGGTGACCGTCTGATACTACTGCGTTGCTGTTGGCGGCCGTGGGTGTGGTGAGCCCACACTTGTAGTTATTTACTACAAGTTATCAACCTAGAAACACTACCCGAATCGGGTAGTGTCACGCTTACCCCTAGAGGCTCGCCGAAAGGGAAATAGCTTAATGGTATATATATATACCTGATAAAGTGCTGCTTCAAATTCTTATGAGAATCAATGATTCGCCTGCCTAGTGTTCTTCTCGATATTGAACTTATTTTTGGGTTCAATGTTTGAATCAGCTTTCTGAAAGAATCAGACTCTACAACGTGGAGTAGCAGCATGTTGGATACAAACAGATCCAGAATTCTCCGATCCACAAGAGTCTGAGATACACTTTTACTACCAGAAGAAATAATCTCGAGGGATTCGGTAATACTTTGTTGTTATGGCCTTTTGCTTGGGGGAGGTGAAAGTAAACCCGCACTCGATGATTGCGAAGAGGTGCGGTCGTTGCATGAAATCGAAGACACACTTTGCTTAATATTCATCATCTTACCACGTACAGGACCTTCCTTGACCATAGCCAAAAATAACAACATGAAGGATATGTGTGATCGTTTAATGTGCTGCTTGAGGTTGTTCAAAGATGACATGTGGCCATTGATTTTTGTAGATTTGGGTTTGCACAACTTGCATGAGAAATTCCATTTGTCCCCTTCCTTGGATTCGTATTCGAAAAATTTGTCCAAGTGAGGCCAAGGATTTTGAAATGATAATTGTATCTGCTGATCTGCAGTGACACTGGTAGAGCTGGAAGTTGCCACTAGTTTCACTTCTTCCGTTTGAGAACCCATTATTGATTCTTACTTTCGCTTTTAATTTGAAAAAACATGGCGCACTCGACCGGAACGAGTGATCGACAAACGGCGACAGAGGACCACGGACCCAATGATCAGTACTCGTATAAGTCCCAGGTGATCTCAGGCTGTTCTGCGCAAGTCACTAATGGTAGTGTCTTATTAATGACAGCATGCCAATTGGTGGAAAATATTGGTGACATGCGCAGTGCAGCAAGTGGTTTATTTCAAAAACTTTTTGAGTCAACGGACGTTAACGGAAGTTAATGGAAGTTAACGGAAGTTGAATAGTCCGTTGATCCCGATAGTCTGTTAACAGTTAACAAAAAATTTAACTTAGTTAATTAACGGATTAACGGATCGATTAACAGTCTTGCCCAGCAATGACCGTAACAGAATCTAAGGCAGGAATTTTGTTCTTTCTGTTTCCTCCTCTTTAAGGAAACGCTTACATTAGACAGGAACCGTAGCTCGTGTACGAATAATCGAAGAGGGACAGGACTAAAGCTTGACAGAGTAGCTTGACTTTGATTAGGCGAGCCCGACGGAAAACGTACTGTTTGCTCAGACGGATATATGCATCATTCATTTTTAATAACACGTAGTCCACAAAACTCCAGCTTGATTGTAGACTTTGGCCCAAATTTCTTGCCTGCTTAGTGATAGGTAGCTGGACGCTATGGATGTTGAAAATGGGCAAACTCATGTCTTTCATTTTGCCTATTTGCAAAATGGCAGATTTGGTTGTGTGTATTCTATGAATTGCGTTGAATTGAGTTAATTTATAAGAATTCCAGTGAATTAAAAAAACTGTGGGGTGAATTAAAGAAAATCTCTTAAAATTTTGAAGAATTCAGGGTAACTTTTACAAAATTCAAGGTGAATTAAAATGAATAAAAATTATGAGAAAATAATTCAGAAAATCCAAATTTCCATTGATTCCATTAATCCATTGAGTTCAATAAGATTGGAATCAATTTCGAAGAACTGTAGCGAACTTAAGAAAATTCGATACATTTCATGCGAAATTAAGATACATTAAAAATAATTTGAGTAAATAGAACAAAATTGATAAAATCTAAAAAAATCCATTTAATTCAAATAAATGGGAGTGAAGGGAATTATTAAATAAGAATCTGATCTAATTTAGAAATCATTGGGTTCCTTATTTTAATCAAAAGGGAATGTGAGAATTACAAAATTTACTGAAAAATGTGATGCAACGATAACTAGTTTCTTTTGAAAAGTAGATACCAGTATTGCGGAATTTTTCGTAAATCTAAGCTGGAAAAGGGCTATCTTATGAAAAATATCGGTACTGTAGACAGTTCGTAAAAATTTATCTATGCATCGCTGTGGTTTCCACGCATTATATTAAAATGCTCGAAGATTGGACGGAGGGGGCCTACTGGAGCTTCCTTTATTTCATCTGGGGTCAATGGGGTAATCGTGCCGCTTTCCATGTTGATTTTTGCTCGTTTTCTACTGCGGCTGCGAGTAATATACGTATATATTCCAGCAAAAACATTATTATTACTGTCCAATATTGCAAAAGCGTCACCATCGAATGTTGATAGTACAATTTGTTCTTGGGTTGGTATGGTCCCAAAGAGGTTCCGTGATAGGAGTAATTTAAGTTGTTTATCTGCAGGAAAAGTGTATCTTCGGAATTCGAATATCCGGTTCGGATTCTTTTTGGGAATGAGCCGAATCAATTCAATTTGGTCAAGTCCATATGTACGTCCTCTAAAAGAAAGAAGCCTGGTATGTGGTGCTTGTAACCTGGCGGCAGGAGACCGTGACCTTGGATGAACAGAAGGTTCGGCAGGAGAAGAAGACCTGATCAGAGATTGAGGTCTGGCAGGAGGAAGAGAACTGGCAGGAGGATGTTGTCTCTCAGAAGGAGAAGCAGATTGCTCGCCACGAGAAACACCAGGAATCGGGGCGCCGTTAGGCAAACATTCAAACTGTGAACTTAATTCTGCAAGAAGAAGAAGAATTAAAAAATTGAAAATATTGGTGTACCTAATATATTTTATATATGCGAATGTAAATTGGAATTGTACATGAGTGTTTTAAATTTTAAAGTAATTATGTGAATTTAGATAGTATTTATACATTTTCCTATTAAATCAATTCATTATATTAAATCAAAAGTAATTATAATCATAAAAGTATTAAAAGGTTATTAATTCAGTCCGTCGAAAATTTGTTGTTCACCAATGATTGAAATTGAATAATATGCTTGAAATTCAGCAATTTTAAATTATATCTATGTGTGAACTGCAAATCCTGACCATCATTTGTCCAGTAAAGAAGCTTGATGTTTTATTAGGGAAACCTTTTTTACTTCTGATATCAATCGAAATACATTTTTTGTTTCTAGAGGTCGAAATTTAAAAAAAAATCAAATTTATTTTGATCTTCGTTGATGAGCTTTAAATAATTAGGTTTTGAACGAGTGAGTAGCACAACAAATTAACGCAGGCGACGAATATCGTATTTGTAGCTTTGCAGAAAATTCCATTCCACGGTTGGAAACTTGCTGCCTGGTTGGACCAGGCGGGGGAAGTGAAACCTCTGTGGTGAATTTGAAGATGGTGAAAAATTAAAGTCTCAAACTGCCATGGCGACTTAAAGAATGTAAATATTTATTACTGATTTTACCATGTGGAATTCACAATGAAATACAATTGTCGATATTCTACTTCATTGTTGTTGCCTCGTATGTGAGTAGAAATATTGGTGTTATTTTTATAATCAGGAACACTTAGACTTAAGCTTGGAAGATAGAATGCTACGCTTAGGCCAATGGACTAAAAGATACCTTTTTTCGAACCAATGGGCATTTGCACAATCTCAAAAATGTGTCGAACCTGGTAACATTCATGTTACGTTGATAAGTTTGGAAATTCCAAGTTCATCAGTTGAAGTTTCTAAAGAAAGAAAACGAGAAATCTTCAACCACTAGCCAACTTACCAAGCAGTCTCTGTGCGAAATCGGCTGAAAAATTCTTCAGTCATCGCAAAAGCAATCTCGAACCAATTCAGTCTGCTTGGGATAAAAATTAGGATATCAACGTAGTAGCCTTTGATATCCATATGGAAGTTCAGGATCGAAATGACCAAGGAAATGCTATTCTTCACAAAAATCAGAAATATAAGCAAGTAAAAGAGATCGCACAAAGTGTTATTAATTTATGTTCTAACTCAAACGGCGAGGAGAAGTTGAAGTGACATTGGCGAATGGCAGGATCAACACGTCAATTTTGAATTCCTCAGTCGTTGCTGGCCGGCTCTAGCCCGGGGTTCGGTGGATGCTTTTTATGAACGCATTTCCTCTAACGAACTGAATTTAGAAGAAATGAATCTTCCGTCAGATCAAATAATAAATGAAAATTCAGAATCGTGGCGAGGAATGAATCTACCGTCTACATGCAAAACCCAGAGGACATCCTAAAGGGGAAAACGCGACAACTGCTATTGGTTTAAAAAGGAAAAAAAAACAGATCAGGAACCAAAAAATCTGCAAAAAAAATAATCCTGGGAAAATCGCAAATGAAGCCCACAGCTTTTATAAAGGTGAGGGAATACGAGAAAGAGAATAATTTCAAACTGGTTTGTTTCTATAGAAGACGCCAAAAATGCGGAAGATAAAAAACGGGAAAATATGTGAATGCGGATTCGTGATCGGCAGTGTAGTTTCGAATAATATTTATCACTTCGGTCTGTGATTGACAACAAGTTTGGCACTTTTAAATAAATAATTGTTTTCTTTACGACACAGTTTATTTCAATAGGGGATTTTTTACGATAAAAAGGAATCCGTACGAATACGTGTCAGCGACTGGTCTCATCTTGAACCCCTTGTCTGAACCCCTTGAAAAAATGGTTGCTCTTCGATTTTTGAGGATGTGGCCAATCACTCTTCTGTGCCCAGTCACTGTAACGTATTTTTTAAAGGGCAATCTGGACAAGGGGTTCAAGACGTAACCAATCAATCTTCTGTGACCAGTGGCTGATACGGATCTTTTAAAAGGGCAAGGTGGATAAGGGGTTCGAAATGTGATTAATCACTCGTTTGTGACCAGTCGTTAAAACGTATTTTTTAAAGAGGGAGCTGAAAAAGGGCATCGAGCTGTGACCCATCACTCTTCTGTGACCAGTCGCTAAACCGTATTTTTATAATGGGCGAGCTGAACAAGAAATTCGAGATGTGACCAATTACCCTTCTGTGACCACTCGCTAAAACGTATTTCTTGAAGAGGGAGCTGTGAAAGGAGTTGGAGATGTGACCAATCACTCTTCTGTGACCAGTCGCTAAACCGTAATTTTTTAAAAGGTACCAGGAAAAGAAGTTCGAGTTGTGACCAATCACTCTTTTGTGACCAGTTGCTAACACGTATTTTTTATCTTGAAGATATTAAAAGCAGCTAAATAATTGATTTTATCGAAAGGAGTTAAACAAAAATATTTTAAATAATAGTTAAGTCTTCCCAAAGCCTAAATTATTATTCTACCCTTCAGATTCAATTCGTGGTTGTTTCGAAAAAAGTCAAATAGAGTTTGGAAAAGAATAGCAATTGAGATAGTATGCAGAATTCGACATAGTAATTGTTATTTGCGGAAAACCTAAAAAAGTTTTTAAAATTATAGGTATACATAGTATAGTATTATATTCACCAATAGAATTGAGGATCACCATCGAGGTAACGACCAGAGTATAAACGATCCTCATTTTTTGCAATTAGAGGGAAAACTGCTTTATACGTTAATTACGAATTTGGTTAACAGTGGATCTGATTAATACTCTAAAGTCATCGATTTTAGGCGTGAAGCTTGGCCTTATGAGATATTCATATTTATATTTTATAAATCAGTTCAAGGAAAGAAATTTCGTTACATCAGCAGAGGCTGGTTTCGGGATGATGAAGCGACAGAAATTTGACTGAACATTTGATTCTTGTCGCATTATTATTATCGCCTGCATGTTTTACTCTTATCGGTAAAGTGATAAGGATATAAATAAATAACTAGAAGCTCATTCTCTTGAGAAAAAAATTCTCTACATCTTAGCATTTGCATTTACGTTGAAGTCGCCTAAGCATATTATGCTATCTTCCAGATCATCGCCCTATTTGAA
This sequence comes from Andricus curvator, assembly GCA_932195095.1. Taxonomy (NCBI): domain Eukaryota; kingdom Metazoa; phylum Arthropoda; class Insecta; order Hymenoptera; family Cynipidae; genus Andricus; species Andricus curvator. The sequence continues at coordinate 144,245 of CAKNYM010045282.1, forward strand.
GTTTGATTTTGGGCTTCTCTCAACCACGAGAACACCGAGTTTTGCCTTTTTTTTTAAAGATGCGACATTCCAGGGCAGGTGTCTTCGGGTACATCTCCTTTAGGATATTTCCTGATAAGTGGAGAATTTTCGATTAAAGTGTCAAGGCGTATGTCATCACGGACGCTTAAAGCTACAGCGCTGCATCTCTGAGTGACGAGACTCTTATGATCGGCGCGAATTAGATTGAAACCGCTGATAGCTATAGCCAAACTGGGTATATTATTATTGAGCCAACACTAAACAATTTCATTTTTAGAAATGGAAATTGACCATTTCCATTTCTCACTTTATTGAATACTAGAATTCTGCAAGACTTGTTCGACTGCTCTCTAAAGCTGTACGATCTGCCGGTTCGCTCGTTAGGACTATAACTGCTTTTATGTAACATAAGTACGGTTTCCTCGTTTTCTGGGCGTGGTATGGAGCAGCAAAGTAGGTCTTTGATAGCGGTGGGCTACCTTACTGGCCTAGGCCTAGTTCCTATAAACAAACGTCAAACGTGAGACGTAATTTAATTAGAAAACTTAAAAACTTTTATTAAAAACTCTTATTCCATAAAATATCGTGTGCATCGGTTCGGAATTAACTTATATCCGCGGAAATACATCGCTGACAATACGAGATGCAAGTAAGAAAGAATCCTAAAGGCGTTTGCCTGTCGGGAAATGACTGTCAGTGTGGTTCATATGCTCTACTTTGAAATAACCTAAGATTTGGCGATGGGGGCCTACCGGAGCTTCTCTGATTTCAGCTGGGGTCATTGATGTAATCGTGCCGCTTTCCATGTTGATTTTTGCTCGTCCTTTACCGTGAATGCGAGCATTATATTTATATATTCCAGCAAAATTATCAGTACTATCCAGTATTGCAAAGACGTCACCATCAAATGTTGATAATACAATTTGCTCTTGGCTTGGCATGGGAACAAAGACTTTCGGCGCTTTGAGTAATTGTATTGGTGTATTGGCAGGAAAAGTGTATCGTCGAAGTTCGAATAGCCGGTTTGGATTTTTCTCGGGAATAAGCCGAATAAATTGAAGTTGGTCAAGTCCATATACACATCCATCAGTTGTAACAAGCCTGATAGGTGGAGTCCTAAACCTGACAGGAGGAGACCGGGTCCTTGAACGAACAAAAGGTGCGGCAGAAGAAGAAGACCTGATCGGAGAATGAGGTCTGGCAGGAGAAAGACAACTGGCAGCAGGGGACCGGGTCGTTGAATGAACAGAAGGTGATGCAGGAGAAGAAGACCTGATCAGGCTATGAGGTCTTCCAGGAGAAAGAGAACTGGCAGGAGGATGTTGTATCTCAAAACAAGAAGAAAAGGAAGAAGTTGAGCCGCCACGAGGGACACCAGGAATAGGGGCGCCATTAGGCAAACATTCAAACTGTGAGGCTAACTCTGCAAGCAGAAACAGACAATTAGATTTTTTTGAAGAAAAGCATTACTAACGATAATATACAAGTGTCCTCAGATAATACATTCTGCTCGAAGAATGAATTTTTTTTTAGTGAGGATTTTATTTTACCTTATATTATTTCGAGATTGGTGTTCTATCATAAGGTGACAGTTAACGTCATGTTGACGTTTCAATAATAATTTAAAAATTGAAAATGTTAATTTACCTAATCAATTCCAACTACGCAGATGTAGATAGTAATTTTACATTCTGATAAACTCTTTGAAAGTAAGTGTCTTAAGTTTTAAAATAATCATGCAAATTTAAATATTAATTTTTTAACAAATGATTAGGATGAAAAGTTAATGCACACGGCGAATCTCGTATTTATAGCTTTGCAGAAATTTCCGTCCCACGGTATAACAATTTTAATCATTACTGTACAAACACGTAATATTTATTCGTGTCCTTGCTTCATGTTCAATTCGCATGATTTTCTGTTAACTTAATTAATGAAAATAAAGATTTTAGGAACAATTGACTGTATTTGGCAATACATTGAACGCAAGATTTTGGAATGATCTTGGATTTAAAATTTTGGGCATAGATTCTAAATTCACAGATTCTGAAATCAAAGATCATCTTCGGTAAATTTGTTTGTAAATATTTCTTATAACAATGACAACTGCGAACAAAACGAGGAAATCACTATAATAATGCATTCGGTCTCAGAAAATGCAGCAGATGCTAATTTTATCCATTTATTTGTTCACGACAAGTAAAGAAATAAAGGAAAGTAATCAGTGGTAGGATTTTCCATTTATCGAGAGTCATTTTACTAATTCTATTTGTTTTTGAGGATATTTAAATAAATAGAGCAAAGCAAGTAGCACAAATATAAAACAATATTGCTTTTTTGGCACCCTTCAATTTAAATAACAAACTTTTTTATTAAGATTTTGTGATAGACACCCTAATCCAGTATTATCATATATAGCATTTGTATACCTAATCACCTTGACACCCAACTGCTATCAAATGGCCTATAGAATTTGATTTAAATTTCACGTCTTGAAAATCGGGTTCCTAAGAAGGGCCATTTGATATAGTTTCTTCAACATTAAAATTTTGTACTTCATGATCATTTTCTGAACTTGTATGCATGCAATCTTTATAAAACCATTAGCAAACTGAAATTTCATCAATTGTTTTTATTTTTGAGTTTACTGACTTTTAGGATTAAAACAATGACATCAGTTTTATATTGAAATTTTGAACAATTAAATGTACTATTCATACAGATATAGTGTAGTCTTATATTTACCAATAGAATGAAGGATCACCGTCAAGATAAAGACCAGAGTAGAAGCGATCGTCATTTTCTGCAATGAAAGGGAAAACTGATTCATGCGTTAATAAAGAATTTAGTTAATAGTGTATTTAATTAATATTCTAATGTAATGGGTTATAGGCGTCAAGCTTGTTCTTCTGAGATACTCATGCTTGTACATCATAAATCAGCCCAAGTATAGAAATTTGATTACATCAATAGAAGCTATTTTCGAAATAATAAAATGACAGCGATTTGACCAAACATTTGAATCTTATCGTTTTATTCTTATCGCCTTTATTTTTTATCCTTATCGCTAAAGTGATGCTAATTTATAATTTATTATAATAAATTGAGCTAATTTTTTTAAGCAAAACATTATCTACAAATCTGCCGCATACAATATTTCAAAACAGTAATTTTTTATTGCTCACTACAAGGCACGTCGATTGGACATTTTTAAACTTTTAATTTTTTAATTTTATTGTTATTGGAATTTCATTAAAAGAATTTTTAATTAATGTTAAGAGGTGGCGCAAATCTGCCAAAGCTTAGTAGTTTTGAATTGGAAGGCAAGCAATTGTTAACAAGTTCTTTTTTTTTACACTAATCTGAAATCATCCATTAATAAACTTATTGTCCAAAGTCGTTAAACGATAAAAAAATTTTCAAGAAAAGAACCTGAAGGAAAAAAATTCAAATAGATAGACTTTCAATACGATGTTTTTGCTCTTATTATAAAGCTATCTCTTCCATTTGGGAAAATGGGAAAAAGACATAAAAGGGGTGAGGAAGAATGTGGAAGGATTAGAGAGGGAGTGGTGTCGTTGAGGGAGGAAAAATAAGTTAAAGCGAAGTAGATGGAAGAGGAGATTGGGGTGTGGAAGGCAAGGACGGAAAAAAGGCTGGAGAAGGTGGACGGCAGGTCGGACATAGGCGTTGGTGACAGGGAGGAGGGCGAGAAGAAAGGTATTTGGGAGAGGGTAGAGATTATGATAGAAAAATAAGTGGAAGAGCGTAGGAATAAAAAGGAGGAGAGGGCGTATAGGGAAAGGATAAGGGCAATGGAGTTGAGAATGGAGAGAAAAAAGAAGGCAGACAGGAAAAATAATATTGTAATGAGAGAGTTGAAGCTGAAGAGCTGGGAAGAAAGGCAAGGTGTAAAAGCGCTGCTACAAAATACAAAAGTGGGCTGAAGGCAAGATAGGTGAAGTTAGGCAGGGGGAGCGAAGGAGAAGGAATTGGCTGTTGTGGAATCGGATAGCTGGGAAAGGAGGTTGGGGTACTGCGAAATAAAAATAGGATAGAGAATAAGGGGGTGTTCATCGATCGCAATTTTAAGAGGAAGGAAAGGGAGGTGCAGAGAATGCTGAAAGGAAGGGCTAGGAGGGAGAAGAGTGAAGGAAGAGTGGCGAAGATAGGGGATCGAAAAATAAAAGTAGAGGAGAATTTCTGGAGGTATATCCAGGAATTTGAATTTGTGGGACTGGTAGAGACGTGGGTAAAGAGAAGGGAATGGGATAGAATACAGCTAAAGCTGCCACGGGGGTATGTATGGAGGCTCCAGGAGGCGGTCAGAGTGAAGAAGAAGGGAAGGGCTAGTGGGGGAATTATAACGGGGTTTGGGGATGGTTAGAGGAAGAAGTTCATGGAGGAGAAAGGCGTCCAAATGAGGGCAGTCAAAATCGGAGGGATATCGTGTAAGTTTGTGACAGTGTGTTATAACGCGAAAGATAGGAGGGTATGGTGCTACTGGGGAGGGGGGGGGCTTCAATGCGAGGAAGCGGCGGGAAGGGGGCCTTTACAGGGAAGGAGAGAGCTTTGAAAGGAAAACGAAGAATAAAAAAATAAATAAGGAGAGGGAGATACTGAGGGACTGGATGGAGGATACAGGCTGCGTGGTGGCGAATGGTATGATAACAGGGGACAAAGAGGGAAAATACACATATGTAAGTAAGGTAGGGGTATCGGTGATAGACTATGTAGTTATGAATATGCTAGAGTGTGAGAAGACGGAGAGATTCGAAGTAGAAGGGGGGGGGGGTAGAATCAAACCATTAGCCCACCAAGGCAAGGTGGAGAAGAAATGTCGACAGGGGTGAAGCTGTGATGGAAGGGGGAATATAAAAAGATGAAAAGGATGGTGAAAAGAAAGTACATGATGTGGAAAGAGGAAACGGTGAAAAGGGAGGAGTACGTACAAATGAGGAAGGAGTTTAGGTTGGTGTGTATGAAGATAGAGCAGAAAAGAGAGAAGGATCAAAAGGAGGAGTTGTGAAGTCTTAAGAAAGAAGGAGACGTGTGAAAGACATTAAATAGGTTTAGGAAACGTGAGGTGGGGATAAGCAAGAAGATGGGGACTAGGAAGTGGAGGGATTTTTTTTAAAGAATCGTTTCAGGGCTCAGATTCACGGAAGATTGATGAGGGGAGTAGAAGAATGAGGGATGTAAAGGGGGAGGAGTTTAATGAAGAGGAGATAGAGGAGCAGATAAGGAAGTTGAGAAGGTCTAAGACAGGAGGGCTGGACGGGGTACATAACAGAGCGTGGCCGTTTAGCACAGAGTCCGGCAGCGAGGGGAAATTTCTCGAGTCCAGCTCTTCTAACACGTGTCGATCGCACTCTTCGTCTCTCCCAGGAAGAGTCTCTACTCGACTCTAGGAGTTCAGGGAGGTGGTAAATTCTGACGTCATAAAATAGAATTGAGCACCACCCTGAACTCTTAGAGTGGAGTAGAGACTCTTGGTGGGAGAGACGAAGCGACCGATCCACACGTGTTAAAAGAGCTGGACTAGAGAAATTTCCCCTCGCATACCTCTGGTTTAGCACACAAGAGGTTAAGGAGAGACTAAAGGGGATAGTGAAGAAAGTATGGTGGGATGAAGAATTCCCAAAAGGGGGAGGAAATGGGTTGATTGTGCCTCTGTATAAGAAAAGGGATAGGCAGGGAAACTATAGAGGGATGAAGCTAATGAATACGGTGTATAAGGTATACGCAGGCTGGCTTTAGGGAGGGCATGAGCACTACTGACAATATTTACGCCTTGAAGCACGTGGTGAATAGAGAATTAGCGAAGAAGGGGTCGAAAGTGTACGCGTTTTTGTGGATCTTAAAGGCGCGTTCCGTTCGGTGGATAGGGGGAGGTTTTGGGAGGCGTTGGAGGAGAGTGGAGTGAAGACAGGCCTGGTCGAGAATATAGAACTGAGCCGGACTGGAAAAAGGAGGGAGGTAGGAGTGGTTAGGATATGCTCACTCGCGTATGCAGATGAAATAGTGCTACTGGCAAAAAGCGAGGAGGCCCTAAAGGAGATGATGAAGATGTTGAGAAGATACTTGAACAAGAACAGGTTAGAGCTGAATGCGAAAAAGTCCAAGGTTATGAAATAGGGAAGTAAATGAGAATATAAGTTTATTTAAGTGTAGTGATGCCAGCCGAAAGTTAAGCCAGCGTGACCATACTTTTTTCCAGAAAATTCAAACAGACCAAATTTTTCAATCTGGTATAACATTAGCACGAAAATAACAATAAATTCTGCAATATTGAGAAATAAGAATGCTGCATTATTTTAATACAATTTTCTGCAAATACATATTAGAGTGTCCACCATGAAAATAATAATGAATATCGACTACCCCTTAGCAAGAATATGCAATATACTAAAGTAGAAATCTTTTTATTGAGCCCTATCAAGTGCAAAATATCTTTTAATTTATGATTATTTGAACTTACTTTAGAACGTCACTGTGCAGCTCCACGTACCATAGAACTCAACTGCGCAATATTAAGTGCCATATGAGTGTACTGCGCAGCGTTAAGTACAATAGACCACTAATGCCCAGCCGTAATTTCCGTAAAATATTACTATGCAGAACTAAATACTCGAAAACTCCACTGTGCATCATCAAGTGAGCGACTGATAGCAAAAGCGGGTTTAAAAATAGCCCGAGAAAAAATGAGTTAAGAACGTTGGAATAAAAAACGAGTTAAAAGGAAACAAGAAATATTATTGAAAGTAGGCACAGGACGCCTGCAAAAAAGGTTTCGTAGCCTATTTAGACGTTAATTGAGTCTTAGTAGAATCTTAAAATAACCTTTTTTTTGCAATTTCAAAAGAAATTTAAAAAAATTGTAATCAAAATAATAATAATTTTTTTTTAAAATGATTTTCCTTAAAAAGAAAATTAATTAGGTCCTTGAAACCTACAGCTGCCATACTTTTCCTTCCGTACTTCCCATTAATTCCCCTCTCCTCACTTCATTTCCTCAGCAAAAATTGCGACGGATATATCTACTCTTGTAATCACAATTTTTACAGTACTCATATATCACGTTATTCCCTACAAAGTGATGTAATGATTTTATATCAATCGGAATAATGAAACCGTTATTATTAAAATTTTGACGACATTGAACGCAAGATCTAATGTTGGGGAGACTTGACAAAGATTTTCAGGGGAGAGTTGACCAAGTGGCCACAAGCTGATTAGATATGTTTTTCTACCTATAAGGTCATTAATTGAAATTCGAGTGTTTGCGGGACTCATAAGCCGTTAAGAAAATAGTGTAAATATGCAATAATAGTAGAAGTGATAATATTTGTAATGATAATAGTGATAGAAATGGTAGTAATAATAATTGTTGTCGCGGTAGGGCTTGAGCTTTCCTCTCATGAATTTGGCGGCTATATTGGATGTAGCATTGCTACTGACAGAGTTTCCCATGTCAGACAGGCAGAGAACGAAGAGGAAAGTGACTAAGAGGAACACCCAAACCCATAGATTTCAATGGAGGGTCTTTTGAAAGTTTTGAAACGCTTTTCGCTTCCCGAGGATCGTCGGGGCGCCCCTGGAGCCACCGCTGGGGGCTACACCATGCCGGAAGGTGGTGATGGTGAGTTGCGATATGGTCAGGCAGCTCTCCCTAATCAAACAGCTGGCCAGCAAGAACATCTGCTGCATCCGGTAAGCAGTGAAACATCGACTGTGCCTGCTGAAGATGCTTTGGCTAGCGTTAGCTTTTTGCAGCCAACCACCTCAACAGAAATACCGTGGGAGAGCATCAAGTGGGATACCAAAATGAATGAGGAATTGATGCGTCTCTATTATGAAAGTGCGAAGTTTGAAACCTCACGAAAAAAGGACACAATTTTAGAACGAAATTTGCTGCAAAGTATCCTCAAATAGAGAAAGTCGCACTAAGAGATCTTATCGCTAAGGAAGCCGCGTCACATGAACAAGCAGCGGTAATAGATATTTTTCCTCAACCTGGTGATGATCCAACACCACCACATCCTCCAGAGGTAAATGGCTGGATTGCTGGATGTCAGCAAAGTAAGGTGCAAATTGGGTCGAGTGGCTCAATATAAGAAAGGAAATAGAACCAGAAAGCTGATACAACATGTTGCTAAAATCATCCACCCTCGGTACATCGAGGCATTAACACTGGCAATATTGGATGAGATTATAGAATCCCAACGGCAGAGACTTGATGTTCTTACTGCTAGACTGCATCGGTACAAGAAAAGTAGTGCAAGAAGTCAACAAAATCGAACCTTTCAGGCAGATAAAAGAAGGTTCTCTCGTGAACTGAAGTTTGAAGCAAAATAACCAGCAAGATACCGAAGTCACAAATTTGGAAGACATGACTAACTACTGGTCGGATGTTTAGGGAAAAATTAACAGAAGCAATCTAGACACTGCGTGGTTCGAACTAGAGAAAGCAAGAGCAAGCTATAACCCTGAAATCGAGCTGACTAACATCGAAGCTTTAGATGTTTCAGCGGTTTGGAAAAAAGGAAGTTACTGGAAAGCTCCAGGTCCGGACATGGTACACAACTTCTGGTACAAGTACATAACTAGTGAGCATCCTGCGTTAGAAAGGTGTTTTCAGAAGATCATCGTCAACGGCCATACCACGCTGAAAAACCCAGTTCTCGTCAGATCATTGAAGTTAAGCAGCGTTGGACGCGGTTAGTACTTGGATGGGTCACCATTCAAGAATACTGACATGAGTGCTGTTGGCACATCGTGGGTGTGGTGAGCCCACACTTGTAGTTATTTATAACTACAAGAAAAACCTAGAAACACTACCCGAATCGGGTAGTGTCACGCCTACCCTGAAAGGGAAATGGTTTAACGGTATATATATATATATCGAACACCCAGATCTGATGACAGGCTTTATGCTCCAGGGTACGACGTATATGTTGCCCAAAGAACCAGATGCTCAAAATCCATCTGAATTTCGACCGATAGCCTGTCTTCCAACAATATATAAATGTCTTACAGCTATCATAGCAGATGAGGTGTATTCTCACTGCGACGAGCATGACATCCTTATAGAAGAACAAAAAGGATGTTGTAAAAACTCGCAAAGCAGTAAGGATCTTTCACGATGATCCATTATAATAATTTTAAATTAAAAATTCAAAGATTTTTCGGGTTTCAATCGTGTGCGAAACTATTAATGTTGCCGACGTTTCGTGAACATTGCAGTTCACTTCTTCAGTAAGCTCAGGTCTTCTCAAGGTAAGCTACTAACATCTTTAGCTTTCTTAAAACGGTGTAGGGACAACAACATCGTCCCAAATTTCTTACAGTTAAAAAACCATTTAGGAACATCTAAATCCAAATCAATTCTACATAAAACAAGTTTGCTTCTCTTGAAAGAAAGAATACAACATACCAAATTTGCCTTGCACACTACCTCCAAAAAACTATTAAAACTTCACCTTTTCCTATCAAACACTCTCAGATTTGACATTTGGTCCACATTGGACCGCATATCATTTGACCAATCCCAACGGATTAAAGATTTTTGCACTCAAAAACAAAAAACAAAATTTGACAAATTACTTCCAGTAAGGCACGCACCATTAACTAACACAGTAAAAAACATCTCCAACCATCCTCTCAGCAATGAAATGATTTCAGCCTTATCTAAAGGACATAACTTTGCAGTAGCTCCCTCCAAAATCCCGAAAGAAGAAATTATCAGTAACTTGGAATCCACAATATATACCCTTCCGCCCGAACAAGCGAATGACATACGTCGTAGGACGGCCAACATTTTACGTGAAGCCCAACTTCCCTCCTCAAACTTAACAAAACAAGAAAAAACAGCTATTAAAGAACTCAATCAGAATAAAGTCATCATAATATTACCCGCAGACAAATGAAATACAACAGTAATAATGAATAAAGAAGACTATAACAACAAAATCATGGACCTTCTCACTGACGATACATATAAAAAACTTAAAAAAGACCCTACAAAAACAATAGTTAGAAAAACAAAAACCCTTCTAAAAGACTCAAATCTTGACAGCGAAACAATATCTAAATTAAAACCTACTAATCCCATCTCTCCAAAACTTTATGGACTCCCAAAAATTCACAAAAATAACATCCCACTCAGACCGATCGTCAGCGCAATAAACTCACCAACTTACAACCTAGCACGCTTTCTCGCCAAAAAACTGAATCCTTTTACAGGAAACTCCATCACACACGTCCAAAACTCTTTTGACTTCATCAGAAAAATACAACAGATTCACATTCAACCCCAAGACATCCTAGTGAGTTTCGACGTAGTATCTCTCTTTACAAAAGTACCAATCTCTGATACAATCGATATTATCAAATCCTTTGCAAACTTCCCCTCCAATCTCACACCATTGATAGAACACTGTCTCACTAATACCTATTTCTCTTTCAATAACGAATTCTATGAACAAACCTCAGGAGCAGCAATGGGATCTCCAATCTCACCTGTAATAGCCAACATCTTCATGGAAAATCTAGAAACTAAAATCTTTAACAAATCCAAGCTTAAACCGGAATTTTGGTGCCGTTACGTTGACGACACTTTTGTCATCTGGAGACATGGACTTGATGAACTACACAAGTTCTTCGATTTCATCAATCAATTACACCCTAATATCAAATTCACCATGGAAATAGAACAAAACGGAAAATTGCCTTTCTTGGATGTACTAGTTTACAAACGATCTGATAACACATTAGGACATGAAGTTTACAGAAAACCTACCCATACAAACAGATACCTACATGCCTCCTCCCACCACCACCCATCTCAAAAGCAATCGGTCATCAATTCCCTTGTATACAGAGCTGTCTCCATAACAGATAAAGATAACTTACAAAAAGAACTACAAAATGTTAAAAAATCCCTAATACAAAACGATTACACAAACAAACAAATTAATAAAGCAATAAGAAAATACACTCAACAAAACAAGTCAACACAACCTACTGAAGAAAGAGAGAGAAAAATGACCACCACCCTACCCTACATTCAAGGTATCACAGAACAAATAGGAAGAATTCTCAACAAACACAACATCAAAACCATATTTAAACCCCCTGCAAAAATAGGACAACGTCTAAACAACCCTAAAGATAAAAAAGAACCTTTCAGTGATCCGGGAATATATAAAATCCCTTGTTCTTGTGGCAAAGTCTATATTGGAGAAACCGGGAGGGCGGTAAGTCAACGTGTAAAAGAACATGAGAGTAAAGTCAGGCTAAAACATTTCACGCAATCAGCAGTAGCTGAGCATCATATTGAAACAGGACATAGCATTTTATTTGAAAAAACAACCGTAATCGCAAAAACGTACAATAAATTTCCAAGAAAACATAGAGAAGCAATCGAAATCTTAAAACACCCTAATAACATCAATAGGGACAATGGATATAATACCAATCCGATTTGGCTTTCCGTCCTCCCGGGTTTTTTAAAAAAGACTTGATTGGCCAATCAAGTTCAACCAGCCCACACCAGGGGGCACTCTGGCCAATCACAGGCATCGTAGAGAATACATACCTAAGAACAACATGACCTGAAACTTCAGTTTCAGGTCAGCCCTGAAGAAGTGAACTGCATTGTTCACGAAACGTCGGCAACATTCATAGTTTCGCATACGATTGAAACCCGAAAAATCTTTGAATTTTTAATTTAAATTTATTACAGTAAGGATCTAGTCACCATAGACGCTGTTGCCATGACGCAAGCTCGCAAACATCAAAGAAACTTGCACATGGCATACAATGACTACAAGCAAGCGTTTCTTTCATACCACATGACTATTTGCTTGTAGTCTCAAAAGCATACAAAATTTGCCCACGCACCATGAACTTCCCACGTCGTGCGATGATGCTTTGGGGTACAAGAATCAAGTATTTTGATCATGGACAACCAATGATAACTAGATCAATACGCATTGCGACGGGTATATTCCAAGGAGACTCCTTCAGTGCATTATGGTTCTGTTTAGCGTTGAACCCACTGAGCAAAACAGTAAATAGCATGTCTCATGGATCCCGAATACATGATAACGAGGATGATCATCATGTCAACCATCTTCTATACATGGATGACCTAAAGATATACGCTAGTTCAAACCAGAAACAGCAGCAAGTGATCGATGTCACAAAGCAGTTTTCCAATGATATCCACATGGAGTTAGGACTAGATAAATGCAGAACAGTGCATTTAACCAAAGGAGAATTAGGCAACGCAGAGATAGAGAACGATTTCGAGAATGACATCGAGGCAATATCTGTATGAGTCACAAGTTATACAGTTGCGAGACTATTTTAACAGCAAGCGAGATGTTGCGCTTTACAACACCATCTGTAAAGCGGATCTTGACTGCACGCCATTGAATTTTTCCTAAGAGGAGGCCTTGAATATCAAGGTAGAACCCATAGAGGAATTAGAAACGCAATGAATCGGATTGCCAGCAACAGAAATTATCGCAAACACGTGTTACATCAAGACGTGGCACATTATTGATGGTTGTCGCGTAATGGTTCAAAGAGAATATAGGCACAGACAAAATTATGTGGCGGGCATTATACATCAACAGCTTGCCCTAAACCCATAGAAAATTGCCTCCTTTTGTCGACGTTCAGAAGTCCCGCTCTTTCTCTATATTAAAAATATGTTCACTTTTAGGGATGTTATAGATGAACCGAATGCAAGCATTTGGCGTACGATCAAGCTTGGCATTCGGCTCATCAGTAATACCGTCATATACACCGCACAGCTCTAGTCACAGAAAGACTGATATATCTGCAACTTGTTTATTCCAAGTAAGAGAGCGATTAAGAATATAAACTAAATCTTTCACAGATTCCACGATAGGAATGAGACGCTAATCGATTAAGAGAGGAGGCAGGCTTGCAAATGTTTCAAGTAATAAAGAGGAAGAAAGTCCTATGATTATAGCCATAGTTTAAGCAGGGTTGAGATTGAGTCCACTCGTCAAGGTACGCTGCACCACCAGATTGATATCCTCCTGTACCTTTTAAAATGAGCTCTTAAGAGTAGCAATAGGCGCTCAGAGGTAGTGCTTGAAGTCATTAGCATATTTTGTGATAGTCGCAGGGTCGAAGTTCGCTACCAAGTTCAGAGGTATAAATATTAAATAAAGCGGGAGAGAGATGAAACTTTTTTTTCAGAACGCAATCATAAAATTGGGTTTTTTCATGCCTCCATAGACAAACGCGAAAGTACGCGTTTGGAGCGGTGTCTGGTCGTGCGTTGGATGAGTTAAAAAATAGGGATTATTAAGCACGACGTGACGTAGAGTTAAAAAAAAGAGCTTTATTTGTGCGTGCTCCGTGTATTTTCGTAACGCTAGAGAGAGACCGTGGTTGACAAAGATAGAAAGAGAATTCATAGTGGATTGGTGAGTCGATGTTTCTAACAAAGATTATAGTGTGTTCCTATCGCCTCGCACATTATACTTTGTTGTCTCATTCACGTTCGTTAGAACAAAAATGCAGTAGAGCTCATGCGTACCTTCACCGACTCAAAACGTGATTTTTTATTTTTCCATGGAGACAATGAAATCACGCCATTTATTATTTTGTTCTGAAAAGTATCGTTCGACATATAACGTTGAAAAAAGGTTACATTATATGATAAATAACTGAATTTAGGTTTATTATATTTATAGAAATGGAAATTAACCATTTCCATTTCTCACTTTATTGAATACTCAAATTCTACAAGAATTGTCCGACTGCTCTATAAAGCAGTACGACCTGCCGTTTCGCTCGTCAGGATTATGTCTACCTTCATGTAACACAAGTATGGATTACTATTCTTTGGGTGTGGTTAAGGGAATCAAGGTAGGTATTTGGTGGCGGTTTTCTACTTTCCCGACCTAGGTCAATGAATTGCAAGCATCCTTTTGCAAGCAAGACGTCTTTTTGCGATCTCGCGGGTTTACAACAAATCATTCACGCTTTGACTGCGACTTGGTCTTGCAAACTCACGTTTGGCCGAGAAAAGACTACTTCACTGCTTTGGTGCACAATACACTAATTTGTCGCATCGGTTCAGATTTCCCTTATATCCGTGGACGCATATCGCTGAAAATACAAGATACAAGTAAGAGAGAATCCTAGAGGTGTTCGTTGTTCAAGAGATAACTAATATTACATGCCTGCTTCTGAGAAAAGCTCAACCCTCCACAATTTTGTTGACAGGACGAAAACTTTTCTTAAAATTTGAAATATAACATTTACGAAAGTGAAAAAGTTTATCTCCGTAACAGAACACGTTGATTGACCTTTTGATGCGCTTTCTGATCATCTTAAAATAAAGTTTTTGGTAAGACAAAAGCATAAGCTTGGAACATGTTAAAAGTGTCTATTTTTATCCTTTGGCAAAGAAAAACATCAAACATGATCCCACATTTCTAAACTTGCTAATTTTAAATCATCCTTCAAGCAATATTCAAATAAAAATCGAATATCTTTCGATAAATCAAGGTAAAATATTTACATCTCAATTGAAAGAATTCTTAATAGCATGCATATAGGCATTATATACAAATCATTATGAACCTATAATAATTTCTTTAGAAAAGATTTTCGTGCGGATATACACTACCGGTCTTGAGCTATTGCTGAAGTATTTTTGTTGAATAGAAGTCGAGATAGCGTGTGAGAAAGATCGATGTAATTTCAGATTTTGACGAATTTTAATTTCTGAAATTCAACTCGCTGCATGCTTTAGGGAAGTGAGAGGAAAAATTTGGAACTTTGCTCAAATGAAGCCTGAGGTCTCAGCTCTAATTTAAGATCAAGAACACTCAAAACTTCTTATTAGTTTTCGAGTTAGGACTTTATTTCTTAAGCGACGTACGAAAGGTTTTTGATGCGGCGGATCGGCAGATCGAATTTGAGCAAAGTTCCAAATTTTTCCTGTCACTTCCCTAAAGCATGCAGCGAGTTGAATTTGAGAAATGAAAATTCACTTTTAAAAACGAGCGTGATTTTAATACAAATTTTGTAGGTCGTCCCACAATTTTGACCGGTAGTGTAAGACAAAACCTTTTTTATTGGTTTACAAAAAAGACTGGGTAGGGCATTGTCTCAAGATTGCAGCCTTAGAAACCATAATACATTGAGTCTTTATTTATATTTGTGTTTAAAAGTAATTTGAATCACTTCAAGACAATTTCGGGTCACAATAACTTTCAGATTTTAGTTTTACATTTTTTTGTAACTGAATTCATGGTGTAGAGGGTTTTAGTTTACACCAGATGTGTGAGTTATCTAGTGACTTTTACTGGTAACAATAACGGTAACGAAGTCACTTTTGTGAATGAGTAACGAATTGATACCAATAATTACATTTTTTCAGTAAAAGTAACTATAAAAATCGTTACTCTTTGTTACTTTCGATATGTAGTTCACAAGACTTTTTTATAGAAATCGTTCAGTTTTATTGCTTTTCCAACTATTTTTTTTTCATTTTCACTACTCAAATGATAGCGGCTAGTATTGGAAAAATTCTTTTATGTTGAGAATGATTCTATGAAACTTAAATTTGTTAAAATTCATACAAAATTAAGATGAAGTAAAAATAATTCAAGTAAATAGAAGAACATTTTTTTAAATTCAAAAAAAAATCCGTTCAATTAAGATTAATGGGTGCGATTAAAATTAGTGAATAAGAATCTGATAAGGTCCAAAAGAGTTCAAAGTGAATTTATAAGTCATCAATAAAATTCAGAAATCCTTGGGTTCTCTGTTTTATTTTATTAAAAAGAGCGACTAAAGTTATTCTTTTCTTTTAAAAAGTCTCTATAGCTACGTTATTTCAATAGAGTGACTAAAAAGAGATCTCAGAAAAAAAGTGACTAAAAGTGACTGTGTGGCAGCCCTGAGCACCAATAAAAATTAGCGTAGTATGTATTTCTCGTATATATAAACTAGAAAATACCCTGAAAAACGTGATGTAACGATATATAGTTTCTTTTGAAAAGTAGGAATTGATAATTGTTACTGAATTTTCCGTGAAACGAGCTGGAAAAGAAGTCTGTCTTACGGAAAACTTCGTAATGGTAAACAGTTTGTAAAAAGCTGCTTACTGATCTCTGTAGTTTACATGCTCTATTCTAAAATGATTGAGGATTGGCCGACGGGGGCCTACTGGAACTTCCCTGATTTCAGCTGCGGTCATTGGGGTAATCGTACCGCTTTCCATGTTGATTTTTGCTCGTCCTTTATTGTGAATGCGATGATTATGTTTATATAATCCAGCAAGAGCATTTGTACTGTCTAATATTGCAAAGATGTCACCATCGCATGTTGATAATACAATTTGTTCTTGATTTGGTATGGGCCTAAAAATGTTTCGTGCTTTGAGTAATTGAATTGTTTTATCGGCAGGAAAAGTGTACTTTCGAAATTCGAAAAGCCGGTTCGGATTCTTCTTGGGAATAAGCCGAATAAATTGAAGCTGGTCCAGTCCATATATATGTCTGTCAGATAAATGAAGTCCTGTAGGTGGTGCTATAAAGCTAGCAGAAGGAGACCAGAACCTTAAAGGAACAGGAGGTACGGCAGGTGAAGAAGAACTGATCGGAGAATGAGGTCCTCTGGGTGAAAGGGAACTCGGAGGATGTTGTCTGCCACGAGGAACACAAGGAATAGGAGCGCCATTAGGCAAACATTCGAACTGTGAACTTAACTCTGCAAGAAGAAAGAGACGATTATATTTTTTTAATGAACGAATGTTTCTGCTTGACTATTAATAATTAATCTACAAGTTGTAACAAGGCACAATTTTAACCCTGGAAATTATTATTTTATTTATTCATTATCCGAAAACTTGACCACTTCGTTGCGTGGCATGATACTCTAAGGGAATATTTTAAGTTAAATTTAAGAATTTAGGATCAACTTGTCTTCGTTATTTTGTTTTGCTGATGACCTTGTCTTGACCTTCAATCACCGACCTTCAATGATGGATTTTGGAACTCTGAGGTACCCAGAAAACTGAGATTCACTTGCTGACGTCGCACCTAAGAACTCAGATTCTCGTGTTGAATCTAGTTCCCACCTTTCGGCTTGCTGTCTCCAATATTACCGGAACTTGGCTGGAAACCTTGGATGCCTCCAGAGCCAGGGATGACTCCGCATTATTTTCCCTTTGCTTTGGGAATAAACTTAGTCGCCTTAGAGCGATACTTGGGTCTGCACCAGTAATCCTTATGAGGGAG
Source organism: Andricus curvator (assembly GCA_932195095.1). Taxonomy (NCBI): domain Eukaryota; kingdom Metazoa; phylum Arthropoda; class Insecta; order Hymenoptera; family Cynipidae; genus Andricus; species Andricus curvator. The sequence goes on from CAKNYM010045282.1 coordinate 161,566, forward strand.
GAAGTCATCTCACATCCCCTAACAGGGCCTTTGACGCTACGGCACTGGCCAAGAAGCCAGCCTACTCAAGACTCCCGCGGTGGCATGCGAATCAGGTCTAGCTGACCGCGATTTGTTGCATTATGCTTTTCCAAATGCGGAAAACTCTATTGTCAGAGAGTTCGAGAGCTTCCTCATTAACGGAAATACTTCAGATCTACTCTTAGACATTTTTACTTAGTTACAGCCTTCAGTTAAGCCGCCTCTGCACCTTCCTTCGTTTTGGCGGCATGGCAGGGAGCGCGTCGAGGGGAACACCACCAACCACAGAGGGTCCAGAGAAAGTGTGGCAACCTAGTGTTATTCTTGCTGATTGGCTCAGTTTTCTAATAGATATTTTGGTATATATAGATATACTACACCATAGAAAACCTGAACGTAAAATGGTGGCATCCTTTCGCAAAATGGCGGCATCCGGCTAGGTTGCCACACTGTCTCTGGACCCTCTGTACCACCAACCACGCAGCAGCGCCGAGCAAGCAGCCAGTGAGAGCCGACCTGTGGGGACTCACCCAAAGCGGGCGAGACGAGACGCTTGGCAATAAACTACCTGCCACGTTCTCGATCGTTCAGCAGCCACGCAGCGATACCTACCTGTAGCGTTTCATCTGAAATTCGTTTCTATTATTCAAATACATTGTGTAACGTAGATTCAGTTAACTTGTTTTGAGGTAAGGTTTGCTTCTTATCACCAGGAGGTTTAGGATCCTCGTGTCCTGATTAATTTGAATGAGTCCTGTTTTGTCTTCTGCTTTTGCTTCTTTTATGCTATTGGCTCGTGACACGAGGACCCCTTCGGGACTCCGAAGCCACCGGCGTTTTCTTTAGTTTCCAGTTAACATGTTTTCGATTTGTGGAAAAATCTGTGTGCAAGTTCTTCCATTTTCTTTCTCGCTGAACTGCAAATCATGCATTGAAACTTCTTAGCTATCGTTGGCGCCAATCGAGAGCTCGCCGACGTCATCTTGGCCACGTGGCAGGCATAAAATCTCGCGTCGTGATTTATAACTAATTTTTTACTTTAATCAGTGTTTTTTCCGATTTACTTGTCTGATGAATTATGTGACAAGATTATTGATTTAGTATTATCGTGTGAATCCTTGGAGTACGGGCTGAACGGCTCAGCACCACTTAGTTCTAGTCTTTTATCTTTACTCGCATGTTACAAAATTTTAATTATGGAATTGTTGACGAGAATCAACATTTGCTTTGTTAAATAATGTATTGAACTGACGATTAGTTCAATTACTGAGTCGAATAGCCCTTATTCTTTTGCTATCTCATTGACAGGCCAGGGTTGGCCATGAGCTATCTTTCCGTGTATAATTGCTGCCGGATTCCTTTCTTCCTAATTGTGAAATGTATATGTTTCCCAGCATGGCCCCACCTGTCTGCCATTAAAAATATAAATCAGCCTATCTCACAACCCCCCTTAATTTCTTTAAATAAATTGTGCACGCCATTTCATCTCATCTTTGTGTTTTATTTTGCGGGTAAGATGGCAATATGAAGACCCTGAATGTATTTAGAAGGCCGATCCACCCCCTCTACCCAACAACTTTAGTCAAAGGGCTGAAGCTAGACCAGGCAGAAAATCTGGCTCACGCCTAATTTATTGAGATTTGAGTGTCCGGTTGTCGTATGTGCGCCTGGCGCCCAACAACAAATTAAATTATTGTTTCTTTTAGCTTTGAGAATTGTTAGATAATGTGCGTGGGAAACAATCAATTTCAATTATGCAAATGCAGATAGATATTTTACATTCTGATAAACTCTTTAGACTGACTCATAAAACTCATAAAACTATAAACAAAACTTCCAAGCCTAACGGACGAATCTACTTTACCTACACTAGACTAAATTCTACTTGGCCTAACTAGGCGACGCGTCAGTTTGTTCTGCCTGTTCAGCGGAGTAGGATGTTTGATGTTTTTAGGCCGAGATGCAAGTTAGCCGAGTGGATCGACGTGCGCATGCCCATCGATAGAAATAATTTTCTTGCTTGAAGTGTGCATGCCTAGCGATATCCTGTACTAATAGGATTAAATGGAATTTTAAAGGAAATCTATTGATATAAAAATATAAAATTTGTTGTTGAATAGAATTTGATAGAAATTTTTTTAGTTTTTAAGGTGAGATTTGATATCAGTTCTGCAAAGATAAGGTTTGATAGAGTTTCACTGAGAAAATGTTGATAGGAAAGTATAATATTTCTATACGAATAGAACGTCATAGAAATTTCCGGCATTTCGAAACATAGAATTCGATCAATTGCATGATTACAAGTTATTGCAAGTCATTGCAAGTGAATGCAGTGAATTCAGGCGATTGCAAAAAAATGCAAGTGAATGCAGTGATTTCCAGTGATTGCAGAGTCAATTGTGAGTGATTGCAGTGATTGCGTCAGCTCTGCACGCCGAGGGCCCAGCAATAATACCAGTTGCATTGGGGAATACTTTATTTTTCTAATTCCTCGCATTAGATTCGCACAATTCCTAATATACAGGCAAGGTATTATTATTATTATACCATTAAGCCATATCCCTTTCGTTGATGGATTTTGTTAATTAAGAATTTAGAACGGAAATTTTTTTCTTTTTCTGAGAAAATGTTTGTGGATGCAAAATGATTGCACTTGATTTTACGTGATTGCAGGGTGACTTTACGGCGATTTCAAGTGATTGCATATAAAGGTCTATAAAATGTACCTATAGAATTTTATTTAAACTTCGCTTATTAAAAATCGGGTTCCTAAGTTGGGCCATTTGACATCGTTTTTTCTACATTCAAATTTATCACTTTATAATCATTTTTTGAACTTGTGTGCATATGAACTTTTTATTTTCAACTCAATATATGATATTTTTTAATTATGCATGGAAGATTATGCCTCTGTCTTTAATGTTTCTACCAGAAGCCACGACCTTTTTTTGAAAACAAGAGAGATTAGAACATTTACCTTGAAATTGTTTCTTGAACACATTAAAAGCAAGTGAATAATGGATTTTATCGACAGGAGTTGAACAAAAATAGTTGAATTCATAGATAGGTCTTCGCACAGCTTAAATTACTATTCTCAATAATTTAATATAAATTATGTAAAACATTTATTAAATTTGTGTGACCTACTCTGGCATAGTTTACCCTTCAGACTACATTCGTATTCGTTTCGGACAAACTAAAATAGAGTTTGGAAAGTAATAGCAATTAGGATAGAATGCAAATTACGACGCAGAAACTGTTAATTACGGACAGCTTGAAAACGTTTTTAAAATTATAGATATAGTGTAGTATTTCATTTACCAATAGAATTAAGGATCACCGTCAGCGTGAAGACCAAAGTATGAAAGATCTTCATTTTTTTGAAATTAGAGAAAAAACTAATTTATACGTTAATAAAGAATTAAGTTAACAATGTATCAAGTTAATATTATAATGGCATAGTTTATAGGCATCAAGCTTGTATTCTGAGATATTCATGTTTAGATTTCATAAATCAGTCCAAGAGAAGAAATTTTGTTACATTAATAGAATCCAGTTTCGGAATAATAAAGTGACATAAATCTTATCGCTAAAGTGATAAAGATTTAACCAGTTAACTGACAAGCAGAAAAAATCCGTGACAAAACTGATAATGACGCATATATGCGCACTTGGAATTACTGCCACAAAACTCAATGGATTTTTATAAAAATTGGTATGTCCTAGTTTTTTTGGTCCGGATTCGTCATCATCGGCATAAAAAACCTTTAGGAAATGAAAAAGTATGCATTAGTTAAATTTTGAAAAAAATAATGTCAACAAACTTTGCTCAACTATCGTTGAGCCAAGGTGCGTTATGGTGGAAAAAATATTTTTTTTCCTACTCCACTTCTCAATAGGATTTGCAGTCCGGTCTTGAAGATTCTCCAATAAATATAAATTTATTTCTTCCCTAATTTCGTCTTTTTCACATGCTCGTTTTGTCCAGCTGTCGCCACGATGTACGCATAACAGCTTTCCAACCATGAATTTTGACGTTCGTGAGCAGGTTGTTCGTTTTCCTTTTCTTCTTCGACAACAAGATCACCGTTGTTTCCATTTTCTTCTTCCCACAATGTTTGTACAAGGTCGTGTAACAATGTGAGTATTGTTTCTCGGGCTTCTTGGCCAAAGAAAACTGTTTTAAATCTTGGATCCAAAATTCTTGTTATTGCAGAAAATTGTTCTACCTCAAAGTCACCAAGTCCCTTAATGTTGGGATAACTTCGGACAAGACGGATTCATTTGAAGACAAATTCGTTAAAGCCTCTTCAAATGGCTGTAGCACCTTTACAAACTCTTCAGCAAGTTTCCACTGCAATGCTGTGAGAGTTTTTATTTTAACTTCATAATTTTGTACAATAAATATCTCCAGGCTACTTTTTATTGCCAATCAAAGTTGCACTATTTTTCGTGCTGTCATCCATGTGGCAAAACCTTCTATCCTTACAGTATCGATTGAGGAATTTAGATGCGAGTGCCTAGCGATTTTGATCAATTTGCTGAGATCATCGACAAATTGATGAAAATGATTTAAAATGTCCTTGAATACCGATGCAATATCCCGCAGATATGACACTTCCAATATCTCTTGCCTCACTGCCTTCTTTCGCACTGGTGTCATTTATTAATATGACATTAATTTTGTCACTGTTGAAACCCCACGCACTAAGAACTTAATTCACTGATTGTATCAGTCCTCTATCATCTATCGAAAATTCAACCAGCGGTAATAAAACAGAACGTCAAATCAAAATCCAAACTTTATTACTGGCACTGCACACATACCTATTAACGGCTACAGTCGCACGCGCAAGACTTCCCATTTCAGACATTTATGCTTTCAGTCTTTTCACTACTTTTTCATACATATGAGGAATAACTGTCGTAGAAAAAAAAGATTCGTTATGGACGTTGTACTGCAGTGTGGTATTCGCCAATAAACGTACAAATCCTTCTTTCTCCACAATGGATGGGTCTTGATCCAACACAATCATTTCAGCAACTAATCCGTTTAATTCGGCAGTTCGAGCATCACTGTCACCCTACCTTTTAATATTGTGCTTACTCTTTTGAAAACCCGTATGATCAGCGTTTTCGTCGCAATATTATTTATGATACACAGTAAAATGCGCCCATAAGGGGTTCATTGATCTACTTTTACCCTCACCTCCTCACGAGACTTTCTTTCCAAATATTGTGCACAAAGGTTTAGTTTCTCCATCAAAGATTCAACTGACACCTCTGAGGAAAACAGTGGCTCAAGAAATGCTTCAGATCATGAAATACAATAATCATTTTTAAATGTAGTTGGCCTGTAGTTACCTTTCATCTAGCAGACGAATGCAGCAGGGGGGGGGGGGTTGCAGTTCTACACCTGAAGGTTTGCTTCTGAAAAGAGTAAGCTGGTTGATGGGTCATTGGGAACTGCAGTCCTAATCTTTACATCTAGACTCTACAATCGATATTTAAGCTGTGGATTCAAATGCCGAAGCTCCTGCTTCCTAGGTATAATTAACCCATTGATGCCAGATTGAACGCGACTCTATCCTCTAGCAATTTGCGCTTACACTTTAGTAGATGTGCAAACATAATTAAATCAGTGTCAGTAAAGGGACCCAAGTTTCGGAAGTGAGATGTCCTTTCTAAACAGAGAAAAAAATTATTCTTCATAAAGATAGTTTCGAATCTTACGATCGCTTTTACATTTGCAGGGTTTAAGGTGAAATTATATCTGAAGTATGAGGTAATCTGAGTGATCTGGTAGCATTTTTATCGTGCCATTTTTCCGAGACAGTATTTCATCTGCAGGATAAGTTTTACAAGTCAATGTTTTGAATACATTTTTTTCAACTGAAAAATGGTCATTATCTAATGAAAGAGACAAACTTTATTTCAAATTATGCTAAGAGGTCCAACTTAGGCCGTCAGAATAATTTTGTATTCGGAGATTTTATTCTATAGTAATGTTAATGTTTTTTTTTGAAATGATGAGAGGACATACTTTTTTTGATTAAAATTGTAAGAAAATTGTAATTTTAATCACCTCTTAAAAAATACTTATTAAAGCTGCTCTTAAACGCCTGGTCATTATGCCTACAAGCTTAAAGAAGAGAACCATGCAACAAACGATATTGCTGGCTGTACACGGACTTAATAATTTGTTTTCCAAGACGCTTCTAATTGGACTGGAGGTTCAATCACATAGGAAATTTCAACCAGTCGTTAAAATTGTGAACAAATCAGGCAACAAAATCACCTTCAAATAGGAATCTTGGAAAAAACTCCAACCAAATCTTGATATACTAGAATCATACTTCCGCTTCGGAAATTCACCCTTCACGACCTTTCACAGCAACAAGGTAATACTTTTGAGGCACGGCATGGAATACAACGACGAGACCGACAGTGAAGCAGAGCAGGGATTGTTAAGAATTAATCCATCAAATAATCAAGTTCAAATTTGCATACATCAAAAGGCAGGTAGAAGCTGGAACTGACATTCATCCTAATTTCATATATTGTTCGCTAGGTTGAACTTGTTTTTTATACGCGTACTTAAGTAGTCTGTAAATTTAATATTATACGTACCTTCAGGTAATTGTAGCATTTCTTTAATTTCAAAACCTTTTTTCCAACCTGAGTAGAAAGTAAGATTAGGATAATTAGTTTGCATTGTGATTAGTTCTCTCCTTTTTTGACTCCGATAGATTACATCCCCTTCTCCCAGACTAGCAAGGAGAAGGTGACCCCCCCCCTGTTCGAAATGGACGTACCCAATCACTCGAACGTCCCAAATTTGCACAGGGAGGGGTTCGGACCCCCTACCCTTTCTAGTTAAGACATATCCACTCCAACAGTTAGGATATGCCACATCCCCTAATCAACCCTACTCCTTGTAATTAGGATATGTCTCTTCACCAATCAGAAGAGAACGTTTCCCTGAAAATCTCCACTCTTCATGAAAAGGCTACGACCTTCGACCAATCCGTAAAAGTCATACCGGTTGGCTCGTTAGGACCATAACTACGTTCATGCAACACTAGTATGGTTTCCTCGTTTTCTGGCCGTGGTTTGGCGTATCAAGGTATAGCCGTATAGGTCCTTGATGACGACGGGCTACTTTACAGGCCTAGGCCGATAAGGTGCACTTTGTTGGTGTGTCCACATGCGCATTCGTTACTCCGCTCCACAAGTACAGTTCTGCGCCCCACTTGTCTTTGTGAACTAAAATCAAACTTGACAATACAAGAACAAGTAAGAGATCACCCTAGAGGCGTTTATCAGTCGAGATATAACTCATATTATATGCTTGCTTATTTAAAAAGATCAAAGTTCCACAATTGTTAATATTAGGAATTTTTGTTTAATGTGGAATATAATATTTCAGTAACTGAAGAAGTTGTTTGTCATAACAGAACACATTGATCAACCTACTAATGATTTCTCTCATCTTATCAAAGGAAACTTTTCGGTAACAGAAATATAAGCTTGAACAGCGTTGATATAATCACTATTGGTGAATCATTATAAACCTATAATAGTTTCCTTTAAAATTATTTTCGTACGGAAATGAAACCGAAATTTGTTTTATTTGTTCACGCAAAGGTCTGACTGGGGCATTGACGTAAGATTGAGGCCTTGGGAATCATACTTAATACATTTCATTTTCATTAATATTTGTAACTAAACATTTATTAATAATAATTTAACATTTGAAGACAGCTTCGCATTACAAACACTTTTATATTTCATTTTTACATTTTTTTGTAATTGAAATGCTGGGGTGGATGATTGTTACTTATACCAGATGTGCCAGTTTAATAGTCACCTTTTGATGGTAACGATAGCGATAACAAAATTATTTTTGTGAATAAGTAGGGAATTGGTACCAGCAGTTACATTATTACAGCAATAGTAGCTATAAAAATCGTTTTGCAACTATTTTTGAATTTTCACTATTCAAATTGTGGCAGCTAGTTTTAGAAATACGGCTTAAAGTTACTCCATGGTTCACCTCCAGCCCCTTGACCTGTTCATTGGGTGCCCATTGTTCCGCCCGAGTCGAGTCCTGGCTGTACAGTCTTGCTCAAGATGCACTGCTACAGCCTCCCCCAAGCAAGCGGGGAACCATCGATACGAACCATGGAGTAAGCATTAGCAGCTGCAATTAGAAAGAGAGGCATTAGAATGAGAAAGAAGAGACAGTGCAGAGCAAAGTATTTTTTAAAAATTCCATTTTCAAACTTTACTTTTACGACCGACTAGGTAGACGACGCTTCGTAAACTGAATCACTCATCTAAAATATTTCCATAAATGTAATTTACCTGTAAAGACCGTAATTAGAATGTTCTGAAAACGCCCTTATTGGTGCATTTTCCTCCAATCACATAAAGAGGAAAAATATTAACGTTAATTTACTGTAAATTAAAAGGAAATTTGTACTTTTTTTTTTTTTATAAATGTTTCAGTTAGCAAAATGAACATTTATATGGAAAGAATGCATAGCGTAATTAAATCTATTAAAAGCTTCAAGTCTGAATTTTAAATTGATCAAATTTTTTCAACTACTTTGCTCTGCACTGTCTCTTCTTTCTCTTTCTAATGCCTCTCTTTCTAATAGCACTTGCTACTGCTTGAGGATGGCTGTAGCAGTGTATGGTATCTTGAGAAAGACTGTACAGCCAGGACTCGACTCGGGCGGAACAATGGGCCCCCAACGAACAGGTCAAGGGGCTGGAAGTGAACCATGGAGTAACTTTAAGCCAGAAATATTCTTTCATATCTAGAAGTATTCGATGAAACTTATAAGAATTCGAGGTCAATTTTAGCGAATCGAGGATGAATCAAAAAATAAAAATAAAACACGAATTACCTCAAATTAGAAAGAAAAGAATATAATAGCAAACAAAATTTGTAAACAAAATTTTTTTATCGAATTGAGTGAAATGTGAGAGAATAGAATTAATGAACAAGAATCTGATTGAATTCAAAAAAAAAATCCACTGAAGCTACTGGATTTTACGGGAATTGCAAAGAATAAAAGGTTAATTGAATGATATTTGAAAAAAATTTAATAAAATTCAGAAATCCTTGGATTGTCTGTTTTATTTTGTAAAAAGGAGCGACTAGAGTGATATTTTAAAGCGACTATAGCGCCCTTATTTCAAAACAGTGACCCAATAGGGATTTGAGAAAAAAAGTGACTAAGAGTGACGTTAATGACTGTGTGGCAGCCATGAGTATCAATAGGCACTGTCTAGTATTACGGAAATTTCCCTAAAACAAACCGTTCAAGTATATTTCTAAAGTTAATGCTGCGGAGTTTTCCTTAACGTTAGCCCTGAACGAGCTGAAAAACGCCTCAGTCTTACGGAAAATTCAATGATAATAGACAGTTCGTAAACAGTAACTTAGCTATCTCTGCGGTTTACATGCTCTATTCTAAAATCAGTAAAAATTAGGCGACGGGGGCCTACTGGAACTTCCCGGATTTCAGCTGGCGTCATTGGGGTAATCGTGCCGCTTTCCATATTGATTTTTGCCCGTCCTTTACTGTGAATGCGATTATTATGTGTATATAGTCCAGCAAGAGCATTTGTACTGTCTAATATTGCAAAGATGTCACCATCAAATTTTGATAATACAATGTGTTCTTGGGTTGGTATGGACCTAAAGAGGTTCCGCGCTTTAAGTATTTGAATTTGTTTATTCGCAGGAAAGGTGTATCTTCGAAGTTCGAATAGACGGTTCGGAATCTTCTTGGGAATAAGCCGAATAAATTGAAGTTGGTCAAGTCCATATATACGTCCGGCAGTAGTTAGTAGCCTGGTAGGTGGAGCTATAGACCTCAAAGGAGGAGACCGGGACCTTGAACGAATAGGAGGTTCAGCAGGAGAAGAAGACTTTGTCGGAGAATGGGGTCTGGCAGGAGGAAGAGAACTGGCAGGAGGATGTTGTGTGTCAGAAGAAGATGGGCTGCCACGAGGAACAATAGGAATAGGGGCACCATTGGGCAAACATTCGAATTGTGAACTTATCTCTGCAAGCAGAAACAAGAGATTTCATTTTTTTTAAAGAACATATTTTAAAGGTCATATTCTTCAGAAACCTTGATACGCATGCTCAAAATGTTCTACCAAATTATATTCACCGAGAAATCTTATACTTTTCTATCAACATTTTCTTATTGAAATTCTGTTATATCTTCAACGCATAAGATTCATATCAAATCCTATGTTTCAGAATTTTGAAATTTTTTATCGAAATCTGTCCGTCAAGAAAGCTTATGTACTTCCTGCTAAAAATTTGCCCATTGCAACTTAAATATATCTTATACATATGAGAACAGCCGCCAACTGCTCTTTGACCATTTGCAAATTAACAAGCATATCTTTCAATTCCAGCAATGTTTACCGTGTTGGGTATCTAATCAATGAAACATCTATATAATTTCCGAATAATGTGTCTTGACTATATCTGGACCTTTAGAATATTTGCCTGCTCTTTTACAAATAGCAAATTGATAGACCCATTCTCATTCAACATTTCTACCAAGTACGAAACTGTTTGCGAGAGTTGATTAAAGTGTTCTTGACATTAAATTGATGTTTCATGCTCGTTATTATCATTTCTGAAAGCTCTGCATATGATTGTAACACAGTCGATTGTTATCAATTAGATGTTCTAGTAATAGAGGTTTTTGTTTAATGATTCCATGGACAGACTCTTCTGCCCACCGATTTTTCGTGACAAAAAGGGGCTGATTTGATTCTTCAAATGACAACTGCTTTCGATTACCGTTCAACGCTGGTATCAGTACGGTAAAGCCTTTGGAGTCCAGTACGTCTTTTGGATCGCGAAGACTACGATCAAGGACGAATGTGTCGCCTCTATTCATTAATTTACACAAACCATTCGGATCTTCAATCAGATTTTTTATAATTTCAGCGTCATTCAGGTTCGCATGAAATGTTCCTCCCATTTCTAGTACTCGTCCAGTTGTTGTACAGATAATAAAAGTCTTGCATATGCTTGGGAGCATGTGCACCGTCAGAAATTCACATGAGCTCATTATCAGAATTGATTAACATTTCAGAGACATCAGTAGTGTGAAAATTAATTAGGTCACGTCTAGAGATATCACTTAATCCAAATCGTGAGGGTCAAACAACTTTTTCAATAGAGTTTATGATAGAGCAAATCAATACCAATATCCACACCAATCAAAACCGGTCAAGCCAATTTTGAAAAATTCGATTGTTTTTTTTTTAAATTTGTTTATAACTTTTGTAAAGAAAATTTCTAAAGTTGGCACCTGTGGTGCATTAGTCTTATAATGATAGGAACTTACTCCTCAAATATACAAGTCGTTTGCCGTAAAGATGTGATAGGGCTTCAATGAGAATCTTTTAATTGAAAAGTACTAAAAGATCACGCAAAGGATAAAATTTGTTTGAAACATCTGAGACTAAGAAGCATAGGATTTCATAGAGTTTGATAAGAGTTTTGTCTAATCTGCTGATAGAATTTTATTCTTGAAGTTCTTTTGATTCAATTTTACAGGATTCATTTTTTGAACTTGCGTGCATATCAACTTTATGAAAAAATGAACAAACATAAATGTTGGCAATTGTTTTTTTTATGTTACTGATTTTAAGGATTATAAAAACGACCATTTTTTTAAAATTAAAAAGTTGAACAATCGAAGTTCGAAATCGTTTCCTAAAAACATTAAAATGCAAATGAATAATTAATGTTATTCACAAGATTTGTTGAAAATAGCTGTGAATTCGATCTCGAGTGTTTCCACTTTGTTTGTAATTATGCTGCTCATTTCACGAGCTCTTTGCTTATCGATAGCGAATGTATTTGCTTGCTTATAGAGGAAGCATTAGTTATTTTTTCAATAATAGATAAACCAAAGTCGTTATTTTGCTCAATTCAAAAATAGCAATTTACAAAAATACAAAATTTCAAAATAATACACAAAATTTTTAAATAGAAAGACAAATCAGATCAATCAAATTTTGGATTCGAAATGATAATATTTCGAGCTGGAAAAGTGAAGGGAAAAATTCTTTAGCACCCTATCCCTTTCCCAGCCTCGAATCAACAAACCTTTTCTGTTCTTGCATCAGTTTCAAGATATTAGTGAAGAAAATAAGCCCTCCGAATTTCATAAATTTAGCTGCAATCTTTTTCTAGGTATCGTGTTCACAAAAAAATGTAACATCCACACACACATCCACAACACACACACACACACATATCCGGACAATTTCTCAGAACATTATATTAGATATTTTTAAATTGTGGAACGTGTAATTAAGTGAATTAAAAATTTTTGGAAAATGTTACCATTACAAAGTTTCCTCTATGAGGAATCAAAATAATTAAATAAATATGTGGGTATTTCCACAGCTTTAGTTATTATCCTCAATAATTAAGTATAAATTATATAAAACATTTAAAAAATGTATTGACCTATTTCTGGCGTAGTTATCCTTCAAATTAAATTCATGTTGCCTTTAGGCAAACTCAAGTAGAGTTTGTAAAATAATATTTATTGGGATAGAATGCATATTACGACGCAGAGATTGCTATTTACAGAAAGCTTGAGAATTTTTTTAAAATTGTAGTTATAGTATAGTATTATATTTACCAATAGAGTTGAGGAACATCGTCAAGGTAAAGACCAGAGTATAAATGATTCTCATTTTCTGCAATTGAAGGAAAAATTGATATCTATGTTAATAGAGAATTTCGTTAGCCGTGTATAGTTTTCTATGAATAACGCTTCGATAAAAATCTGACTCGCAAGAAGAAATCTGAACGAACATTTGATTCTTATTGCTTCATTATTGTCGCCCTTATCTTCTATTGTTATCGCTAAAGTGATAAGAATTGAATAAATACTTTAAGTGTACATTTCTGGCAATTTATATTAAAATTATTTTTAAAAGACAAGCTTTGATTCTAATGTACTATAAAGAGAAAAAATAATTCGAAAATGGCTCGTGGAATAATAACAATATAATAATAATCCTGTGAATCAAAATAAAAGTGTGTTGCATGAATATGAAAGTCTTTATATCATATAAATACAAACTTCAATATTTATGCCTCACCCTTTTATTTTCAGTCCCATCATTATTATTTCATTATTATTTCGCGAGCGCTTTTTGAATCATTTTCCCTCTTTTTAGTACATTTAAATGAAATCTTGTTTCTTACAAATATTTTTCAATATAAATTATTTTAAAGATTAAAAGATGGTTAAAAGATGGTATTTTGCACAAAAGTTAAGAGCTCCATCAAAGATTCTAACTGCACTGAATTTGAGCGAATGAATTATACCCCTTCCAAAGATATTAATCACCAATGAGAAATACAAAAATATAAGATCTTCTACTCGTACAATATAATAAAAGATATTATGTTTCAATAATCAATTGTTTGCAAATTTCATATGTAAGGTGGTACTTTAAGGGGTTTGACTCCTCAGACTCATATGTCCTGCCGATGCACGTTTGTTATGTTATAATGGTAACTACACAGCTGACAATTTCTATACCATTTTATGACATATTCTGAATATTGGGATTATGCTTATTATTCTTTTACGAAGAACGAAAGAGAATACTAAACTAAAAAAATCATGTCCAAGAAAATGATCACGCAGCTTTTTAAAAACACATAGACTTAAATTAATATATACTGTATTATAAACTAATGTTAGTGTCTCATCAAAGAAGTGATGCATGCTATGTGACAGTTTATGATCAGACATCTTAAAGACTTAACGCGAGATAATCATGTGTGACCAGGGGCCTATTCCATAAAACCTACAAGTTACAATTTACAAGTACAAGTCTAGTAACTTTTTGCTTGTATTACAGTCCGCATGTACACGCTGCACAATAGGATTGGCAAAACTTCTTCGAATTCAAGATAGAATTGTGAAAAGGAGGTGCATTAAAGAGTGTGTGAAAAGTTTATCGGTAAAAATGAAAAAAGAACTGAGAAAGGAGTTGATCTACTTAATAAGTAGATCCACAGCTCGAATTCTCGGATCGGCCAATTAAAATAAGGTTTTCGAAAATAAATTACCTCTAATGATGTTGGCTGTACAAACTTTAAAAATTCGGGGATTAACTGAAGTTTCGGCGGCAAGTTAGTTAATGTCAACATATATTAATCATCGAAGACAGTTGTTGATATTTTCTAATGACAAAGAAATTGGCGAACTTTTAATGAAAGATCTCGAGTTCTCTGAAGAACTGGATGCCGAGCTTCATGATCGCGCACAATTGCGAGAACAAAAAAAGATAAACAAAGAGGAAGAACTACAACCAGAACGGCCGACTTTGATAAAATACGCAAGAGGTAGTCAGATTGTGAATTCAGCACCAATTCCTAGTTCTGCTATTCAGGAGGACCAGCCCATTCCTGGACCACCCTTCGAAAATAAGAATGTAAACGACCAGTTCAAAAAAAAGTGTAATTCCGTTTTACCTCGAATTGGGTCAGATATATTGCTACCATCTCCACATGTTATCATGCTTCCGTTAAAAAGTGTTGGTGACAGTAATAGTGTGAGTGTGGTTCAACCTATTCCAACAACAGAACAAAGTGCTACTGTTCCACGCATTGAAGACTTTTATAGTGATATTACTGACACTGAGCAAGAAGTGGAAATACAATATGAAGAAACGGAGAAGATAATTGTTCAGCCTGTTATAAAGGAAAACAAAGTTCAATCTATTGCAGTAGGTAAACCTATTGAAAAGAAAAATGAATCAGTTGAAGAAGAAGAAGAAATTGAAGTTGAGACTATTTTATCTGACAACACATCGTTAGAATCATCATCAGATGATTCCTCTACAGAAACATCATCAGATGACTCCTTTATAGAATCGTCATCAGATGACTCCTCTACCCAAGATGATTCGTCGATAGAAGATGCATTTACAGAAAAACAAAGCGAAGACGATGAAGAAAACAATGGAGAGAAACAAGAGAAGGAAGAAAGAAGAAATGTACGAGAAAAACAGAATAAAGTTATGGAAACAGACCCAGATATTTCAGCTGTTCTAAAAGACATTGTGGATACTATAACCGAGAAACCAGACCCGAATATCTCAGCTATTCTCCGTGATTTCATAGGTAAGTTTAAGAAATTATAATTGGATAAATGTTTGTTTAGACAAAATCTGTCATTCCGTGAAATGTTTGTGATAGTTCTTCTTTTTTGTTTTGTTTGCTGCATACTAGATGATATTTCGGATCTTACGTTACGACAAATAATCAGTTTTATCGATTTTAATACAGTTTCCAAATCAAGTACAAGTACACAAACTTCTATTGTAGACAATGATTTCGAAATTGTGTAGATGCATTTTAGTAATCGAAAACTTTAACCGATACCAGGGGCATCCAAATCCAGACTCATACATCGGATATGAATAGGTATCTTTAATTTTTTCCAGTTTTCTTTTTTCATATTTTCGTAATGTGTCTTACTTCAAGAAAAAAACCTTTCAATCTACATCTTTTATTTTCTCTGATATCGTTTTTCATAGAAGAGAATTAAAAAACCTTTCAATCTACATCTCTCATTTTTTTTGAATAAATTTTTTCAGAAAAAACCTTTTTAAGGTTCATCTTTTATTAAAAAAAGTACTTTTTTTAGAAAAAGGAGAATAGGTTCTTTGAGAAAAAATATACGGTTTCATTAGAAAAGAATGATTATTAATTTTGATATTCGACTTTCAGTAAATTCTACGGCTAATCCTCGGAATTACACGTTTAACCAGATCGGTGGAGGAAGATATGGAGGGGGAGGAGACGGTCGTATGAGCAGAAATGAAGAAGGTGATGTTATCAATACGGAAGAAGAACACGATGATGTGTTGAATGCGGAACAGGAAGAAAAAGAAGAAGAAGAAGAAGAAGAGGAAAGCGATGATGACGGTGAATATGAAGATGAAAAGGTGATTCAACCACCGGGATGCAGGTTTCTAATTTTAAGCGAAACAGGCAAAGAAGCCAAACGTTTTAGGATAGAAAGCCGACAAATGTGTCTATGTGTGCGAAAATTTCAGCTGAAACTAATGAAATCGAATGCTCGCCTAACGATTACATCGGTGTAGCATTACACAGCGAATATTTTTCTCCAGGCCCAGCCTGGCTTTCGTTTAGACTCGCAAGCAGTTTCAATGTAGAAGATATGTTGGAGATTCTGTACAGCGTAATTCTAAGTGATGCCGAGTTTCGTTTGACTGATAACTTTGTTGTGACATGTATTATAGCAGAAGCACCAGTAGGTCAAGGTCAACTAAAATTATCACACGAGTATGTCAGAAAATAAACAATTTTAACAATATCAAATAATGATCATTTATGTTTACCGCTCTCTATTGCAACTGCATGTGTGTATGCTGTGCGTGGTGAAATTAGATCAGGTACATTACACGATGCATGGCAAAACATCAGGCAACAATGCAGTGAAAAACAACAAGAATTTGTTGAAATGATTACTGAAGAAGCTGACGTTATTATACCTGTCACATGTTGCGGTGTTCCGGAAATAAAGAAATTTCAGGAATATCTTGTATCAAAAGGTTTCCCGATTGTTGTATACGAATTTTCTGAATTTGGTAGAGGTCGGCAACCTCTTTTCGATGGGTCGTGTTATTTTAAAAATACAAATGTGTCTTTCGAGCACACAATTTATATAATGCATTATGAAAGACGTCATTATCAACCAATTTTAAACATAAAAAAGGCTATCGGTAGCAAGATTTATTGTTTTGCATGCAATATAGGTTACAATAGAGCAGCCAATCACAGATGTTCAAATCTATGTCCACAGTGTAAATTTCAACCACATTGTGATACCTTAATTGATCGGATCTATTGTGCCTATTGTCGACGTTACTTTTATGGTGAATTTTGTTTTGCACAGCATATTCAACCAAACCGAAATATAGGGAAGGGATTAACTACATGTTTAGAGATAAAATCTTGATCGCAGTGTTGTAAAATGATCACGTTTGGAAATTAAAGCAAATCTTTGTGTTGTACATCAAGTTTTTTCAATGTGCTTTGCAGAAGATAATGTAGAATGTCTGTATCAGTGGTGTGGCGTACGTGAAATTATTTTTCAAGACGACCCTGTAAAACAACTCGTAGAATTGGCAACTCCTTAATTAACTTTTTTTAGTCGCGTTTTATGTATTGCACATAATACATAAAGTTTCGATGCGCAATTTATTTTACCCTATTTAATTGAAGAAAAAGGAGTAGAACCACCTGAACTTATTTTAAACGGTACCAAAATAATTGCAATGCGTGTCGGAAAAACAACATTTTTAGACAGTTTGAACTATTTTCAGATGCCTCTAAGTGCATTACCAATAGCATTCGGTTTACAAAATTCATTAGTTAAAGGGACGTTTCCACATTTTCTTAACTAACCAGAAAGTGCAGAATACATTGGTGATCTTCCGCTAATAGGATTTTATTCACCGGACACAATGAGAACTTTGGAAATAAATAAATTTTTAAAATGGTACGAAGAAACAAAAGCTTCTGGTTATCAATTTGAGTTTCAAAAGGAACTGGTTTCTTATTTTAAGTCTGACGTAAATATTTTGAGGAAAGCATGCTTGGCACTTCGAAATATATTTCTTGAAGCAAAAAATGTTTGCCTGTTTGAAGAGGCTTGCACAATTGCGTCAGCTTGTTCCAAAGTTTATAGACGAAATTTTTTACAAGCAGAAAAAATTGGTATCATTCCGATAGGTGGTTATCGATACACAAGTGAACAGTCTCACAAAGCGCTAGAATGGCTTGTTTCGAAAGAACGCACTCTCAATCGTCCGATCCTTCATGCAGCACGTGTTTGAGAATTTCGTCTCACTGAAAATTTAACTGCTGATGGTTATTTTGAATCAGAAAATATGAAACACGTTTTACAGTTTCACGGTTGTTTTTAGCATGGGTGTCCACGTTGTTTCACCTCAAATCGTGACAAAAGTTTTATCGAAGGTGCAGAAACTATGGATCATCGTTTGAAAAAAACCATAAACATTTCTAATCGCATTCGTTCGGCCGTTTATTCCCTCGAAGAGATGTGGGAGTGCGAATTTGATACAGTAACTTTTTATGAAGTTAAGAATCAAGAAAAAATTCATTATATTGATATCTGTTCACTTTATTCATCCTTATCAAAATATGGCAAGTTCCCGCTTGGACATCCAAAAGTTTATGTTGGAGATGGGTGTTGTGAACTAACTGGCCCCTCTCAGACATATATTGATAGCGTTGAAGGTCTTATAGAATGCACGATTTTACACCCGCAGAATTTATATCATCCTGTGCTACCTCTCAAGATGCATAATCATCTTTTGTTTTCGCTCTGTCGAATATGTTGCGAGGAGATGCGTCAAGACGGTTGTCCTCACGACAATCATATCGATCGTCAAATCACTGGAACGTGGGTAGCTGACAAAATAAGAAAGGGGGTTGAGTTAGGGTACCAATTGATTAGTATTTACGGAATATGGAAATTTGAAATAACACAGTATGATAGTAAAACTAAAATAGGTGGTCACTTTGCCGAATACATAAATACGTTTTTAAAATTTAAACAAGAGACAAGTGACTAAAATGATTACAGACATAAAAATAGGAAAGTTAAACAACTAGTCAAGGAAAGTAAAGATAAAATCAGAAGAGAAGAAGAGGAGAAAATACAAAATGACTTTGAAGGAAGCAAGCAACTAATATTTCAACAGATGAAGGAAAGTAAAAGTACAGAGTTTGTCAACATGAGAAACAGCAAAGGTGAAATGATATATGATACAGACGGGATAGTAGACGCTTTAAAAGACTCTTTTAAAGAATTATTAGGAGGTGTAGATATCGGGCAACAGAACTGTTTAATCGTACGGTAATGAAAATAAAAGAAGACAACATATGGAAAGTCCCAAGTGGATTTATGCCAGGGAGATCATTAATAGATCAGATATTTAGCTTAAGACAAATCAGGGAAAAAAGCTTGAGAGTAGGATAGAAAGTTTTTTGTTCCTTTTTTTGACCTAGAAAAAGCATTTGACAAGATTATAGAAGTAAACTTTAGGAAGTCTTCAAAGAATACGGAGTCATTGGATGGCTCCTGCAAGCAATAAAAACAATATATACAGGTAGTAAAGCGAGTGTAAGGGTGAATGGGAAACTGAGTGACTGGTTCGATATTATTCAAGGCGTCAAACAAGGATGCGTTGTGTCCTCATGGCTATTTATCATATTTATATATAAGTATCTGAAAATGGCCCTCTTCGACGAAGAAGGTGTAGATCTCGAAACAGTGAAGAGACGTGGGTTAGCTTTCGCGGATGACAAGATTGTTATGGCAGAATCAGTCGAGCAATTGCAAAGAATGTTGCATAAACTTAATACAAGCATGGAGAACATGGGCCTCAAAATTAACGTAAATAAAACAAAAATCATAGTGTTTGAGGGAAAAAGGGAGAAAACAGTGTGCAACATTGTGCTAAATGATGACAGATTAGAACAAGTTGACAAGTACGTTACGCGAGAAGGTTATTGGTAGAGCAGGGTCCATTCTCAGAAATAAAAACATATCAAAAAGGGCTAAAATGACCATACATAATTATATATTCGTACCGACTGTACTATACGGTAGCGAGACACGGAACATGTCAAGAAAAGGACAGTGAGTAAAATTAACGCAATTGGCATGAAACCTCTACGCACAATATGCGTGAAAACACTGATGGACAAAGTACGAAACGAGATAATCCTCAAAGAATGTGATGCAGAAGAGACACTAGTTGACATATGGGAAAGAAATCAGTTAAGATGGTTCGGACATCTTGAAAGAATGAAAAATGAACGACTGACCAAACAAGTGTATAAAGGTAAAGTAAATGGAAAAATGCCCAGAGGTAGACCGCCGAAATAATGGTTAGAATCTGTGAATGAGAAATTAATCCGAAAAGAAGTAAGAAGCCATAGAATCACAAGAGCTTGTATGGAGAAATGCATGGACGTGAAGGAAGCTAGATGAGTATGACAGGAAAGAAATGTGTGGCGACAAATAGTTTGTAAACAGAGTGACAATAGGGTGAATGACGCCTTAAACAAAGACCTTGGATACTAATGGGTCCAAGTGGAGAACCACACATAACGATTTTGTGAGGCTCTTCACTTGGGGTGATCGCTAGAGAGATTGATGAGCAACCTGGGACGGAGCAGTGTTGCGGAGCGAACGTGTCATTTAAATAAATAACACGAGAATTCTAAATCAATCTAAAATATCTATACCTCACACCTATATACCTATTTACCTTATACCTATATACCCATCTACACACTACTATTTTCCAACCGAGCAAGTCACGCCTACCCCGAAAGGGAAATGGCTTAATGGTCTAATAATAATAATACTCAACCGAAGCTTATTATAATTGATGATCTGATGCGTGAGTCCTCCAGTATAGCCGTAGTTGATCTTTTCACAAAACGCAGTCATCATAAGAACATAAGTGTTATTTATATTGCACAAAATCTATTCCATCAAGATCATGGTCAACGAGACATATCTTTAAATGCCAATTACATTGTGATTTTTAAAAATTCACGAGATCGTGCGCAAATACAGCATTTAGCACGTCACTTCTGTCCTGAAAATCCACGATTTTAACAAGAAGTTTACCATGACGCCACCTCTCGACCTCATGGGTACCTATTCCTTGACCTCAAACAATCGACACTCGAACGTGTATATTTCCAAGTGATCCTCATCCATTTTTCTATGTACCTATTAAAAAACAAAAAGAGGCTATCAAGTACCAGTCGTTCGTTTGTGATGCCGCCGAAAGCACAAGGCAGGAAAAGGAAACATGAAAATTCAAATTAGACATGTTGAATAATACTAATTCATGTCTGCATTTGTTTTCCAGAATCCAGCCATCGAGAAGCAATATGTCTTGGAATACAATATCGCTATCCTAATTCTATGTTATTCATCCAACAGCAAAACTATTATGATCTAAAATCAGATTTTGAAAATATGATATGCTTCAAACTTAAGCCTCTACCAAAGTTAAATTTTAATTTTTTATCATCTCACGGAAGTTCAACATCTTCCTTCAGTTTCTATGACGTAAATTCAAGAATACATTTGTCAGTTTATCAATTAAAGCTAACCCCTTAGAAGATCTATTACCTTAAATTAAATTATTCTTTAAAAGCAAGATATTAGTTATTTCAAAATAAATTTGTTTCCCCTCTAAACTATGATATTACAAAACTATAACTATTCATGAAAAAGACAGAAAAACAACTGTTTGTACCTTAACTATAATTAATCTTTCTGTTGTACTTTCCATGATCACTTTTCTCACAAAACTGACCTTTCTTTTAAAATGCTCAATATACATATGAGATAGATAATAGAACCCCATTTTTGAAATACATTTCATCTACGAACCAACAATAGATTGTCGCAGCATCAGAAGAAATCATAATTATATAGACTAATTACGTCCACGCAAAGTTTCCTTAACAAAAATTACATAAAAATCTATTCATTACCTGTTTAGAGTTAGACGCAGAGATCCCAAATAAATTATAAAAAATAATAGGACAAATATTTAATCTTTTCCTCTTCCTCAAAAGCGTACGTTCCTAGAATATGAGATCCGCTACGGTAACAACCGAACCCAAAAGTTCAAGTACACAAATTGTCATAAACAAGTCTGATCATGGTCATTGCATTTCCGTGCTCAGACTTAAGGTGGGGATGTGTCACATCCCGCGACTTTTACAATGATGATAATTAATTATAAACAATAGACTATAACTGCATAACATTTATATTCAATAGATTATAACTACATAAAAATTATATTCAATACATTATAACTACATAACATTTATATTTAATATATTATAACTACATAACATTTATAATCAATAGATTACAATTACATGAAATTTATATTCAATGATAAAATCAACTTTCGCACAACAAAAAGGCACACACTAATTGAAAAGACATAAGTGAATCAACAAGATAACCAGAAAATCTAGCTGCATTTTCCATTCCATACGCTTACAAAATGCTGGTACTTATAGCACTTACAAAGCGAAGTAACCAAAAATGAGCAATACACATAAATTCTCGCATAATCAACAAAACAAACGGGCACACAATAATTGAAGGATCATACAATAATCAACTAAGAGATCATAAAAACTGGCGCCATCTTCAATCCTATACGTTTTCGAATATTTCGAACCTTCAGAACAGACCATATTTTCAGTCCCATACGTTTACAAAATGTTGGTACCTATACTACTGATCTAAATGATTTAAGCATCTTGACCTACTTATGTCTACGTAACAGACCCAACATCTTCGATACAAAAGCGATAAATATCTCAATCAAGATGACAGCTGTAGGAGGGTGAACCTCTCACGAATAACACACGCAAACTTTATGCCCTTCTACGCATCAGAATAGCTCAGCCTTTGTCATTTAGGAAGGGATACCATATATTTTGGTAACTGCCCCATTCTACGTATTTGGGCACATCACGATTCCTCATCGCTGATTGGCTATCCTACTTATCACCCCTTTGGACTAGGAAGGGACATATTGCATTATAGCTACTGTCACATTTTCCTTATATGGGCATACATATAATTCTCAATGCCCATTGGATAATTAGACTCCTACCACTCTTCTATATAAATCGTTATCAACGCTGATTGGAACCAAGATCAATCCCTACTTCAAATATACAGCAGATTTGGAAGCAGAAGATCAGCTTTGGCAGTTAAGGCAGTTCAGACAGTTTAGTTAGAACAACAAGTCAGTACGACAATGAATCATGGAAACCCTAAACTCCGGTCCAAGATACTCGGCCCGTCAACCAAGTAACATCGATGTGTCATAAGTCTTCTAAAGTTTACCTTCTGTGCGGAAACCTCGAGTCAGAATTCAGAAGAGCACCTGCCACAAAGGGACAACGGAGGCCAGATTCATTGACCTGGTCACCTCAGCCTGCATTCTTTGCTACCATATTGTTTGATTAACTACTCATCCATATTTAAGGTCGACTAAAACCAAACAAGAAGAGTTAATCGAAGAAAGAGCATTCCAGCTGCATCATATCATTTTTGATCTTTTAACTTAACTTTTATATTTTATTTCAATCAATTTGTAATTCCTAAATATAATCTCAATTAATTTATAAAATGTAAATTCATGTTCAATCAATTTATTTCTTGTAGTCGGTAGTTATCCTCATCCCAGTTTTCTAGTTTATATTTAATTATAATCTAAAACGAGGAACCATGACTTAATTTAATAAAATATAAGGTAAGTTATGTTTCTTGAGACGTAACACTAGGTTGGGTAGCTATTCCCTACATACTAGGTCCGCTACTTTGTAGTCACGCGACCCACTGATAGATGAAGTCACGTGATATTTATGTTGGCGCCTGTCAACGAACAGCTCCCCTGCAACATCAGAACCCTGGTTTCCTGGCATTCTTGAAAAGGTTATCACATATAGTCGTACGTGCCAGAGAACTAATCTTTTTCCCAACGTTGAGATCGAATAGGCTTTACAAAGGCCCAACACGTGGAATTAAAGTTCTGTTTGCAAGTCCTGTTAACGTGTGTTGCTGCTTATCACCCCCTCTCATCTCGAGCAGTGCATGAAAACTAAAAGGAGTACGAGGTACCGAATAAATTAAAAGGATTATTATACCTTAATCGAACCCTGTGGTCTGGCAAATATCAATGTTATTCTTTCTACGAACCTTGGCTTAAAAATCTAACGAGTGAGGACATGGTCTCAATCAAATCATTTTTAGTTTTATTAGAATCAAGCCTGTTGATATCAATTTAAATGACTTCAATAAAATAAATAGCATTTATTGATTCCAATTGTTAATTAGGTATGAGTCGCATACTCACATTGTTTCGAATAATACTCAGACCGTTAGCAAATAGCCAATTTATTGAGGATTGTTTGCTCTAAACACATTTCCCCAGTGAATTTTTAGGTCAATTAGAGGTTCTTAATTATTTTGTGCCGGGTAATAAAATACTCCGACACATTATATGATGTATTTGTTGACGATTTCAAGGCGCATCGATTGACAGCATGTTGTCAGTAATTGAATTTACACTTTTTTTAAGAAGTGGAAATTAACCATTTCCATTTTTCACTTTATTGTGTACTAAAATTCTACTAGAATTGCCTAAATTCTCTATAAATCAGAACGACCTGCCAGTTTGCTTTTTAGATGTAGAACAAGTAAGAGATCACCCTAGAGGCGTTTATCAGTCGAGATATAACTTATATTATATACTTACTTATTTAAAAAGCTCAAAGTTCCACAATTTTTCATATTAGACAATTATTTTTTTCAACTGTAGAATATAATATTTCACTAACTGAAAAAGTTGTTTGTCATAACAGAACACATTGATCAACCTATCGATGCTTTCTCCCATCTTGTCAAAGTAAAGTTTTCGGTAACACAAATATAAGCTCAAGCAGTAATGAAAGTGTTCACTTTTACCCTTTGTTTCATAGAAGCCTAAAGGAATCACACATTTCTAAAACTGCTTATTTCAAATCGTCCTCTCAGAAATATTTGAGCAAACATAGAATATCTTTTGATGAATGAATAATAATTTCCATGAAAATTATTTTCGTTTGGAAATGAAACCGCAATTTTTTTATTTTTTTACCCAAAGGTCTGGCTAGGGCATTGGCGTAAGATTGAGGCTTCAGGAATCATAATACATTGCATTTTTATTAATATTTGTAACGAAACATTTAATAATAATAATTTAATACTTGAAGACAACTTCGCCTTACATTATTTCAGTAATAGTAGCTATACAAATCGTTTAGAAACTATTTTTCAGTTTTCGCGATTCAAATTGTGGCGGCTAGTTTTCGAAATATTCTTTCATATATAGAAGTATTCGATGAAACTTATAAGAATTCGAGGTCAATTTTAGCGAAATTATGATGAATAAAAAAAAAATTAAAGCACGAAGTACCTAAAATTCGAGTAAATTTGAGGGAAAGTAGAAGATTTCGATGAAATCCATAAAAATTGAAAAGAATATAATAGTAAACAAAATTTTTAAACAAAATTTTTCTTCGGAATTGAGTGAAATGAGAGAAAATAGAATAGAAATAGAAATAAAATCCAGAAATTCTTGGGTTCTCTGTTTTATTTTGTAAAAAAGGAGCGACTAACGTGATATTTTTTTTAACAAATAGAGTGTCCTTATTTAAAATAAAAAATTTTATTTAACGATAGCTTGTTTCTTTTAAAAAATAGACACTATCTAGTATTACGGAAATTTCCGTAAAACAACCGTTCAAGTATATTGATAGTGTTAGTGTTACGGAGTTTTCCTTAACGTTAGCCCTGAAGGAGCTGAAAATGGTGTCAGTCTTAGAGAAAATTCTGTGATGATAGACAGTTCGTAAGCAGTACCTTACCTATCTCTGCGGTTCATATGCCATATTCTGAAATAATTTAAAATTACACGACGGGAGCCTACTGGAACGTCTCCGATTTCAGCTTGAGTCATTGGGGTAATCGTGCCGCTTTCCATGTTAATTTTTGCCCGTCCTTTACTGTGAATGCGATGATTATGTGTATATATTCCAGCAAGAGCATTTGTAATGTCTAATATTGCAAAGATATCACCATCAAATGTTGATAATACAATTTGTTCTTGGGTTGGTATGGACCCAAACATTTTTCGTCCTTTAAGTATTTGAATTCGTTGATCCACAGGAAAAGTGTACCTTCGAAGTTCGAATAGCCGATTCGGATTCTTATCAGGAACAAGCCGAATAAATTTAAGTTGGTCAAGTCCATATATATTTCCGTCAGTAGTTAGTAACCTGGTAGGTGGAGCTACAGACCTGAAATGAGGAGACCGGGACCTTGAACGAATAGGAGGTTCAGCAGGAGAAGAAGACTGCGTAGGAGAATGAGGTCTGGCAGGAGAGAGAGAACTTGCAGGAGGATGTTGTCTGTCTGAAGACGAAGATGGGCCGCCACGAGGAACACTAGGAATAGGGGCTCCATTGGGCAAACATTCGAATTCTAAACTCAACTCTGCAGGCAGAAACAAGAGATTTCATTTTTTTAAGAACGAATGTTTTTGAATGACTAATAATAATCTGCAAGTATACCTGGTACTGACAAAAAAGTCATATTCTTCAGAATCTACAGATATGAAGCCGTGTAATATTGTCAACTTTTTCAATCCAGGATTATAGCACCAATACCTCCATCTTACGGCTTCATATCTATAGATTGATGTTACAAATTCTAAAATCTAACATCATCAACGGTAAACTTGACTATAAGATTCCTTTATAGAAATCACAACTGCGACAAATAACGACAAAATCAGAATACGAATACATTCAGTCTCCGAGAAAGATCTTATGTAATCAGAACATTTTGATAGGGATGAAAAACCTCCGCATATGATTGTAACGCAGTCGTTTGCTATCAATTACATGTTCTAATAATAGATGTTTTTGTTTAATTATTCCATGGACAGACTCCACTGCCCATCGATTTTTTGTGACGAAACGGGACTGATTTCATTCTTTAAATGGCAATTGCTTTCGATTACCCTTCAACGCTGGCATCAGTACGGTAAATCCCTTCGACTCCAGTATGTCTTTTGGATCGCGAAAACTACGATCAAGGACGAATGTGTCGCCTCTATTAATTAATTGACACAAACCATTCGTATCTTCAATCAGATTTTTTATAATTTCAGCGTCATTCAGGTTCGCATGAAATGTTCCTCCCATTTCTAGTACTCCTCCAGTTGTTGTACAGATAATAAAAGGCTTGTATATGCTCGCGAGCATATGCACTGTCAGAAATTACCATTAGCTCATCATCAGAATTGATTTACAGTTTAGAGACATCAGTAGTGTAAAACTCAATTAGGTCACGTCTAGAGATATCACTCAATCCAAATCATGAGGGTAAAACATCTTTTTCAAAAGAGTTCATAATAGATGTGGAATAGTCTGAAAAAAGCTACTCTGGTTCTAATTGCAAAATTGCAGCAATCATTTTACTGGAGTTTTCTGATCTTAATTTTAATAGAAACACTACAAGACTTGTGTTATATCGCGGGTCTGAATTTTTCGCGTTTGCGTTAGCATTTCGCGCGATTCGATAATATGTTCGCATGTAACACCTGTGAAAAGACGTATTTTTTCTTCAGATGAAGAAATGTTTTCAACTTTGTCAAGTATCAAGGTGTCAGGTGTATTGTTCAACTCACACCTACTTTGGTGATTTGTAAGCTAAAAATTAATTTGGTCCCCATTCTCATGGAATTACATACATACCAGGGGCTATAATTATTTTTTTCTTTTCAACCATGAAGTAATCCTTTGATCTCATCCCAAAAAAATTATGTTGTTTCGTAGGAAATGAGTATATACATTTAATCAATCAAAATCGGTCAAGCCAATTTTGAGAAATCCGAATTTTTTTTTCAAATTTGTTTATAACTTTTGTAAAGAAAATGTGGAAATATAATTAGTTAGAGATTTCTGGCATTCCGAAACATATGATTTGATACGAGTCGTGTGCCGTAAGGATGTGATAGGGCTTCAATGAGAAACTTTGGATTAAAAAGTAAAAGATGAAGCAAAGGATGAAATTTTGTAGAAACATCCGAGACAAAGAAGCATAGGATTTCATACATTTTTGTCTAAGTAAAAATTCATAGAGTTTTAATGAGAAACCGTGGACAGAAAAGTATAGGATTTATCAACAGATAGAATTTTATAAAGATATCCTAAATTTCGAAACATAGAATTGGATACAAGTCAATTGCTTAGAACATTATATTAGACATTTTTAAATTAAGGAAGGTTTAATTAAGTGAATTTAAAGATGTTGAAAAATGTTACCACTACAAAGCTTCCTCTATGAGGAAGCAAAATAATTGAATAAATATGAAGGTCTTTCCACAGCTTTATTTATTATCCTCAATAATTAACTATAAATTATATAAAACATTTGAAAAATGTATTGACCTATTTCTGGCGTGGTTATCCTTCAAATTAAATTCATATTCGCTTCAGGCAAACTCAAGTAGAGTTTGTAAAAGAATATTTATTGGTATAGAATGCAGATTACGACGCAGAGATTGCTATTCACAGAAAGCTTAAAAACGTCTTTAAAATTATAGATACAGTATAGTATTATATTTACCAATAGAGTTGAGGACCACGGTCAAGGTGAATAGCAGAGTATAAATGATTCTCATTTTTTGCAATTAAAGGAAAAAATAATAGCTACGTTAATAAAGAATTTGGTTAGCTGTGTATAGTTTTCTATGAATAACGCTTCGATAAAAATCTGGCTCTTAAGAAGAAATCTCGCCCTTATCTTTTATTCTTATCGCTAGAGTGATATGAATAAATATGCAAATAACTACATTTAGATAAAGAATTTTGATCTGCACTATTTTTTTATCATTTACGTGTGGGTTTCTCTTGTAAAATTGGTTTCAATGATCAATGGGGATTTTTTTGTCTATTTTATAAATCAAGTTCAAGATTAAGTAATGTTAAACATGACTTTACATCTAGAACATCTCTAAGTTTCCTGAATGAAGAAACCTAAGCTTTTTCAGATCAAATCAATTTAAACAATTTCCTGAAAATATTTTGACTTTTCAAAATTTTTCTTTTTACAGAATTGTTCAAACATAAGGTGTTTATTTGGGGAAGGTTCCACATACACTAAAATATATTTTTATAAGGACCTTTTGGCATGAAAATCTGTCATTAATAGCGAAAGTAATTCATTTTTCCAAGTTAGCGTCTGCAGAGAATTTCTCAAACTTCATGGGTTGATTTAGAGTTGTTCCATATGTGCTGGAGGGAGGAAACTTTTTTTCGATACTCGTATCATAAAATGCTGTTATTGTTAGAGAAATATTCTGACTTTTCAAAATTGACAAAAGATTGGAGCCTTGGGAGCCATATGTTATTTGCAATGACCTTTTTTATAATTAAGTTAATGTTGTTAAGGAATGCACCTCTCATGCTCTATTCTAAAATTAAATAATATTGGGCGATTGTGGCCTACTTGAGTTTCCCTGCTTTCATCTGGGGTGAATGGGATAATCGTGCCGTTTTCCATGTTTATTTATTTCAGCAAGTATATCAGTACTGTTCAATATTGCAAATACATCACCATCGAATGCTAATAATACTGTTTGTTCTTGGGTTGATATGGGCCCAAAGACATTTCTTCGTTCGAGTATTTGAATTGGTTTATCCACAGGAAAAGTGTATTTTTGAAGTTCCGACACCCGGTTCAGATTTTTAATGGAAGTAAACCAGCTAAAATGAATACAGATCCGTCAAAAGGAGGAAGCTTGTTAGGTGGAGCCATGCGCATGGCAGGAAGAAACCTGGACCTGGGATGAAGAAGTGGTTCGCCAGGAGGAAAAGCCCTGATCGGAGAATGAGGTCTGGAAGAAGGGAGAGACCTGGCAGGAGGATTTTGTCTATCAGAAGAAGAAGACGATGGTCCACCACGGGGAACACCAGGAATAACGCCACTATTCGGTGAACATTCGAACCTCAATTTAAACTCTGCAAGAACCAACAGCGGATTATTTTTTAATGTTTTTATGTTGGTATATCGTAAAATCTTCTTCAAAAATAACTAGGAAAGACGACATTGAGGGAAGATTTCCCTAGGAAATTCTTAGAAACCTGGAGCAGCAATATTTTGGGAACATTATCCGGGAAGGATCCTGGAGAAGTTGTATCTGGTATGCTTTTTATGAACTGTTTTGTATAGAATGCCTTCACATCGAATCGTTTTTCATAATTGGAACAAAAAAATCTGTGAAAGAATAGAAATATTTTTTTTCGCGAAGGATTGAGTTTAAGAATATGTCCGGAATATGTACCAGAAAAATCGAGTTAATCAGATAAAATCCGTGATTTTGGCAATACGAATTTCCTTGAGCTCTGTCTGTAATTTATCTTTTCAATTATCAAATTTATCCGGTTATGTAATCTTTTTGATATTATCCCAACAATAACACTACGTGTGAAAAAATTCTGCCAAATAACTGCATGAATTTTAATATTTTGTTAATGTATGTTAAAGGTAATCAAATTTGTGAAATCAAACAATAAAGCCAAGTGCGAACGCCACTTGACTTTGTGACAGGAAATTTCCGCAAAGAATTGTAATTTTCACTTTGGGACATGGAATTAATCAAAGAATTATAATATTTATTTTAGGTTCACTTTAAAACAGGAAATTTCGTTAAGAATTATAATTTTCAATTTAGGGCAGGGAGTTTTCGTAAAGAGTTTGTAACATTATTCTCAATTTAATTATAACTGCAATTGGCTGATTTGAGTAAAATATCTTAAATTTACCAAAAAATAATATGAATTTTTAGTAATGGTAGTGTTGCATTTTAAACTTATCTCAATGATATTTATTTTCATTGAGAGGTTCGTTCTTTTTGCGTTTACTTTTTCCTGGCCAGTAAATTTCAACCAGCGATATAAGTTGATTTCAATACTGATAGGACATTAAAACTAGCCCTAACCATTTTATAACTCAACTTGATGATTAAATAAACAACAATTGAGTGAGATTAATTCTTACAATAAAAATTCGCACTAAAATTTTAATCGTTATTTGACAACAAAAGCAACGGATTGTGGATTCACTCAAGAGAGAGAGAGATGATTGCATACTTTTTCGATTTGAATTTAATTTTGAAATGGATGGTTTTATTATAAATTGGATTCTCATTCTCTTCTATCTTTTAGAGACTGAGATACCAAAACGTGGCTCGCACAAAGAGGTCTTTATTGTTAGATGAATTGCAAGGTTGTTACGAATTCCATTCTGGCTCTATTCTTAAAAAAAAAAAATTAAAAATTCTCATTCAAATTTCAGTAGCTGGTGCAACCAACCCAACGAGGTCCTTATCGTGAAATAATGTGCGAGGTCGTTACAATCATGCATACAAATTTGTTTAAAAAAAAAAAATTCCCACAAACTCACTTCTACTATTATAAATCAAGCAGACTTAGGATAGTATCTTTGAAGTGAACTTAAAAACGATAAAAGATAATCCTGGCTATTTGCGTTCCTTCAAAACGACGCCAGTTCATTAATCTGTCATCAATGACTGGGTGGATCGAGGAGAGGCCAAGATCGAGTCCTTCCTTATAGAGCCTCGAGTAAGAAGTCTATCGGTACCGATATCAGGATCAATATTTAAGTTGCATTGGTCCCACGCTATCCCCACTTATTAGCTGGTGGCGCGCGCAATCGATCGTATGATGGAATGATTTCGTGAATCAACCCTTAGCTCTACCTGGTAGTCCACTTTTGAGTCAGTGGCGTATCACTATAAATATTCGCCCGTAGCTTTATAATTTAATTCTAATTATGAAAATAGAACGGACCGTCTCAAGTTCTAATTTGACTTGGATCGGGGAATTCTTTACACGGAACGGGAATTTTTCAAAAGAATTTTAATTCTAAATTAGTACAAAGGAATTAAAAAAGACCCCATTGCAGGTCAGAATTCGTTCTAATTTAAAACTTCCCTCTTCCAAATTTTGGAAAAGTGGATTCACTATGTTTCTGAATTATAATGAAGAAATTGGTAAATAATTATAATTTCGATTTGGAATAAGGTACTTTGAAAATAAAGTGAATTTTGTCTTGATATAGGGAATTTTTGCAAATAATTTTAATTTTGATTTATAAAAAGATAATTTACAAAAATAATCCCTTTCCCAAATCAGTATTCTTAAGATTTTTAAATGCCTAATTCCAAATAATAATTTGTTTGAATTTCAAAGTTCTTTTTTTTTTTTTTGCAAATGAAAATTTGCCAGAATTGGAAACTTCATTTATCCAAATTTAAAAACAAGGGAGTTAATAATGTCCACTGCTTCCTCACACTGACACACACTTCCCATATTTTCTCTCCCTAATCTACCTTTACTTTCCCTACTTCTTCTCCCCACATTTCCCTCAACTTCTCCTGCTTGAGCTCCTCTGATTTCCCCTCACTGCACGTACTCCCCTAACTTTCCCTTATTTTTACTCACTTACAATACTTCACAGCTGCATACGTACCCTCAGTTCCTCTTCCCTAATTTCCTTTACCTTCCCCTCATTTCCACTCACCCTCCCCTCCCTTCAGTTTTAACACAGTTCCCTTCCCCTTCGATCCTCCTCTCACTTTCCCTAATTTCCCTCCTATAATTTTCCCCAATTCCCTCCCTTATTTCCACTACTTTCCCTCCACTCACTTGACCTACTTCCCATGGACTCATTTTTTCTTACATTCCACACTAAACTGCTCCTTCATTACCTTTACATCCTCTTATTTCCCTCCTATAATTTTTTGTTTCAAAATTTGTTTTCCAACCAAATTTCTTTACTCCACTCTATGCAATATAAGATTAGCATTTTTCGTTACCTCCTCCTAACACAACTTTTTTGGGCGGGTGTTGCAAAAAATAGCGTGTAGTGCAGGTGCGCATAGGTGATTGCTAACTCGTGTGATTGCATCATTCGCCTGCGGCTTATACTGCAAAATTCACACTCGCACACAATCACCTATTTTGCGCACTCGTATCACGAATAACTATTTTGGGGTCGCTAAAACATAATCCGAAGTTCATTTTACTCCACCACGTCAAGTTGTTCACATAATTTCAAAAAGTCTTTTAAGCCACACAAAAATAAAAAACAAATCTGGCCTGGGGGTCAGGCCATTTTTACTATATGTTTTTGGGGTCGATGAAAGCCAATCCGAAGTCCAGTTCAACCCATTATGTCAGGTTTTGGACATTATTATTATTATAGATTAGCAGTTCGAACTCGAAAGTTCAT